>JBAFWW010032751.1:0-12850 GCA_036873685.1 Agapornis canus | reverse complement strand
TCTTGATAAGCCGGTTAAAAACCTTTTTGTTTATTTTTTTAAATGTGTTCAGGGTAAAAAATTTGTGGAAAATTATCCTAAATCTGAATGGGGTGGGGGGGGCAGAGGAGAATTCCAAGCAATTCCTATTAACATATAACTGTACCTCAGAAAAGGATATGATAAAATTGACACGCAACTGTTTAACTTCCTGTCTGGAGTAAGACAAAAGATGGACATCTCCAGTTATTGAACAAAATTACTCCATCAGCATGTCATCAAGAAGTGCTTCTAGGTTTTCAATATAAACAATTGTGTGTAGTTTATACAGTTTATACCAGACTTGGTAAAGTGATCCTGAACAATTACTTGCTGTACTACATCTGCTAGAGAATTTTATCCATACTCATTTAGGAAACTCTGAGGATGCATCTCCACAGATGTCTGGTCTCAATAGAGTACCTCAGCCTACACAACACTCTGTGCAGCCAAGTCTAGATAAGGCTACCATGTATCCAGTTTTTCCAGACGTTGCTCCGTTTTCCACTCAGAAATGATGTCTTTCTCTGGGTTTTTGGATGCCTGGTTGGGACACAGGCCTCTATAGAGCTGAATCTAGTGCCTATGCTGTGGTATAAGCCTATCAGTTATCGCCCCAGGGAAGACAGGCACACTAAGACCGATGTCTCTGGGCAGCACTGGATTCACTATGGACATCCAAAGGTGTTTCTGCCACAGGAATCCCAGATATGGCACCTTGTACCTCAGCTTCTTCCAGTGCCTTAGTTACATGGCTTACATATGGTGCAGATCTTGCTATTCTGCACTGCAGCACACAGTAGAAACACAGATGCCTTCAGTGTGGGAATTGATGTGGCCTATTCATTATAGCACCATGCTTCAAAGTGCGCCTAAAGTCTTCTCAGCAAAATTGCTCGTAAAGGGTATAAAGAGTAAAACTGGCCCATAGGGGTAAATTGCTCCTTAACACCATTACTTGGTTTATGCCTCAAATTACACAGATGTAAGCCCTCTTGTATTTCTTTTCTTGTCCAACAAAATCTGTCTGTTCCCATTGCTCATGTAGATGTCTAACTCCCCCATTGCACATTACATAAATGGGGTTGTTTTATTAGTTGTAAATGTCTTGTTATTCAGTTTCATGTCCCCACACTTTTGTTTTGTAGGAAAGGCAATCTTGCTTACACCATTTATTTTTGTGTATACTTATGGTATGCTGTCACTGCTTTTTCTTTTTTGATCTAAATATCTCTACACTTTCCATGTTTTCCTTACACAAAAAAACCCAGGAACAAATACCAACATTTCTATTCCTCTAGCCATTTCTGTCATGTTTTTCCTCAGACTCTTAGTACTTTTGCAGTATTATTTTCAAGCTGAGTGACCAGGAAGAAACAGAGAGGACATGTCATTGGATTATATAATTATATTATTTTCAATATTGTTTTCTATCCTTGTCCTGCTACATTCTATCAGTTTTCCAACCCTTTTCCTGCACACAGAGCATATGGTTTGGCTAAGATGTCTGCTGTGACTCTTTTTTTCTGTATGGTGGTGTTTAATTTAGAGCCAAGAAGTATGTCATGCTGATTTTTTCCTTCCAACTTGCATTAGTTTGCCTTTGTATTCAAGGAATTTAATCTATGATCAAGCTATCTAGCTTTCTCTGCCCCAGCAGAAGTTCCTCACAGACGTTTCTCACTTGTACTATCTTATCTATGTCCATGTCACTTCCAAATTTTACATCCTTACTTTGTTGCTTGCTTTCCTAGTGAGGCTCTTTCCTGTCTTGTAAAACACAAATTTTGTCCCTATTTCACATTTTCTTTGAAACTGTCTGAATTGTCTAATTCACACCTCTGCCTTTGGTCTTTATTAGTGCTTAGCATGAGGCCACAGACACTAACAGTGCGACAGCTACTTTTCCAAAAGTAGAGTGAAAGAGAAGCAACAGGCAGCGTAAATTAAGTACCTGTAATACATTGACAAAACATTTCTTCCTTCAACCCATGGAGCTTTAGACTCTGGTGCTGTTTTTCTCATAAGGATGAGAATTTTCCCACCTTGTTCCTCAAAACAGGGGGGAAGATCTTTGTCCCCCAGCAGGAGAGATACTGTGGTGTCTGGAAACAACCTCACACAGGACTGCCAGCAAGGATGTCACCCTGAGATCTACTAAGTCCACATGCTATTGTGAATGTGGCAGTATTAAATCTAAAGAGACTAATGTTTTATATTGCAAAGAGGAGTTGTGGGCACACAGAAACAGAGACCAATGATGGATATGAAGAACCCAGAGATAAAGCCATATGCAGTGATAAGCGGCAATGGTGAGAAAAGAAGGGAAGCTGCCAATTACTTGCATTCTAGGAACTGGCTTGTTCCCTTCTGAGACATGCAACTGGATTTTCTCTATATATCCTTGCTTTTGATTTGCCTAAAGGAGAAGTGGTAAAATGGCCTTGTCCTTCACAGTGTTAGCAGTCCATCCTGCAGATCACTCAACATAGAAGGTGAGAAGGGAAGCAACCCCAAAGCAAATTCCAGCCCCTGACACAGCTCCCCTACCCTAAGCTCCTCTCCAGGTTCTCTGACTGCTCACACTAAATTTTGCTTATGTATCTCAACAAGTCAGGTACTGGTCTAAGAGGGTTTTCCAACATAGAACTCAGCAGGTGTCAACAGATGTAGGTAAGGAGGAAGTGTTTGTATGGGTGACATAAGGAGCAACACAGTCCTGACTTTTTTCATTCTATGTGACAGATAAAACATACATTGCCATTTGGGTCTCCAGGATAATTACTGATTTCAGTGAAGTCCTGGTTAGGGGTTTCAAATTACATGGCATAAACTGTATCTGTCATTGGAATAAATTCTGAAAAGCTTTTAGACCTCAAGGGATCAAAGCTGCTTATTACTTAACATTATGATAATCTACCCATAGCAAACATTGCTACAAGTCCAGCTGTAGCATTCCTTAAGTCCTTTAAATCTCTGAATGTCTTCAATCCCACCCTGGAGACTTTACTGCTGCTTCACATCTCTTCCACATTACTTTTTGACCTCTTACACAGTGGAATATATTGTAACTTTTTTCCTTGGAAAACAGTAGGTATTTCCCAGGTACAACAGTGATTGACTTCAGCAAATGTTCTATCAGAGTTAGCATGAGAACAGAAAAATTGCACTACCCAAATACTGTGATCTGTTGCCTCTGCCCAAACTTCTTTAGCATCTGGGAGTAAAATATGTCTCTGTGTAAGCTGTTTCCCATTGCGGTTTTAAAGGTCTGCAACATTTTTATAGGCTCAAGGACCAAAGTAACTCAAGACTAAACTGTGTTGGCTCACCCTGGGGTAACCCCTATAAATGACAAACAAATCAGCATTTCACAGTTAAAAAAACAACACCAAGTGTTCTACAAAATCCCCCAGAAGTTTACTGCAGTGATGCTAACAATGCTAGACATTAAGGCAAGGAATTTCCTTTTTGCATTTCAAGAGAAAAAACACCACAGCTGTTTCTCAGCGGATTCCCAGCCAAGTTGAAAAGGTCACTGACCCAGCCATGATGTAACACCAAACACTGCGGATGACTCCCCCAACCAGCGTTTCTGCACAGCACTATCCAATAATAATCTTCACCCCACAAAAAAGCTATTTATCCAGTGCATCACTAAAGCCTCACCTAAAAAGGGTTGCAAGAGTCTTTGGGCTTCTACTGGTTGAAATATCTGCAGCAAATATTTGTTAACAGACTGGTAGGAATAGGGGAAATCTAGTCCTGAAAACTATGTGTATTACCTTTAAGTACTGGGAAGTGTGAATGATTAAGATAAAATACTATCTTAGCCTCAGCACTCATTGTATAATCTATATTGTACTTGATTAGAAACTGCAAGAGTAGTAATTTTATATTCCCAGCAAAACATCAAAGTTACTACAGCACCTAAACTGAAAAGGCACAAGCCAAGGGCTGCAAGAGATCTGATGCTGTGACACACATGGTGGGGCAGTAATGGAGGTCTCATAAGTGAATTCATGGGCAAAAACCTCTGTACAGGTCACCCTCTCCTCCAGGGGTGGCCCAGGCAGCATTCTCATTTCCAAGATGCTGGGGAACACTGGAGGCCATGGAGGATCTAAGCAGCAGGGGAAAGGTTAAAGTTACTGGGACAGTAATGCTGATAGAGTTCACACAGGCGTTCCCCATCTGCACTGGACTGGCACCAGTGACAACACATGAAGAAGATATCCTGGGACCTGCTGTTAGCTGTATGGCTAGATTAAAGCTGGTCAAGATATAACCATACCTCAGGCTTATCCTTAATTATGCGATAGTTTCTACTTTGCAGCACTGGTCCTTCATATTACAAGACACAGGGATTTCTGGAGTACAGCAGCAGGTAGGTGAGCAAGTGATTGCAACAATGTGCATGAAAGAGAGAGAAAACAGCCACCTTCATAAAAGAATGGCTGGTTCTGCAAAGGATAGTGCCCAGCTGACTGTGTTGTCATTGATAAAAGCAAAGCAAAACAGTCATTATAACGTCTACATTTGCACACAGAGAAGGGGGTAAAATGTAAACCAAACTGTATTTGCTGTCTTAAACAGTTATTTCCAAATGTTCCTTCTCTGCTGCCAGCTAAACAAACTTTGTGTACCTTTGCACTTACTGTAGGTGTTCAATGGGAAGCTTTTCTTTCAAGTACATTCACATTGATCTGCCTTCCTTACTCAAACTACAAAAGATTTGAGGAGGAAGTGTGTGTTGGTAAACAGAATATCAATAGCAAAAAGAGAAGAAATACTTGTGTCTCATTACATCTGTCCTTCCTCTGTGTCCAAAGCTCCTAGCTCAGGCAGAACACAGGTTTATGGGGCAGATGGTAAGTTTTATTGTGTTTCTCATTTGTTAGGAATTAAGAAAGCCAGAAAATAGTTTGCCTGCAAAATTTTTGCATTAGAAACACCCACTTTCTTCTTCTGTATAAAAATGATAGAGGTGGAAAGTCAGCAAGGGCACACTCTAAAGACCTGGAGAGACATTTAAAGGGAAAGAAGTCTTTGAGATTCATCTGGCAATGAATCTAAATCTCATTTCTGACAGGTGCTGGGAATTCAGAACCTGCTCATGCTGCACACTGCGATGGTGAGCAGAGGTGCCACAATAGTTATTAGCAGTCTGTCTGGATACCTGCTGTGATAAAGCTCTGCTAACACAACACAAACATGGGTATGGGGACCTCAGAATGCAGAAGACTTTGTGCCTGTGCATGCTTGCCTGTGTAGAGATGACCCAAATCATTTAAGTGCTTCAGACTTGATATCCTTCATTTTCAGGAAGCACTCTGTACAGACACATGTATGCACAGGAAAACTCCAGTAACTTACAAAGCTGTGAAGAAAGAGGATCATTGCTCACATTTAGGTTGCTTGCTTGAAAACCCAGGTAGAAAAACATTCATATGGGAAAAAGCAAGTGTCATTTAAGTGACTAACTTGCCAATTCATTCTGAAACTGGATTTTGTTCTATTTGCTAGCTGCCCTCCTTTCTCAGGTACTTATCTTTTCTAAAGTTTACCTTTCCCACAGTTTCCTTATTAATAAACCTGTTTTAGTGACAGATTGGGAGCCACTTTGTGGTCATTCATGTTTCTGGAATTGAAGCTGGGAATTTAAAAGGAATTTACATAGATACTCCCCACCACATTTTACTCCATTCTAATAGCAAATTAAAGAAGGAAAGATCACTAGATTACCCTTTTATTTTTTTATTATATTTTTTTTTTTTAGTTTTGTATGCTATAATGAATAACACTGCATTAGAAATATGTCACGTTCTGAGAAATAAGAAAAATTCTTTTTCAGATGGAATAAGATCTTGGACTAAACACAGTAAAAAATGATCCTGCTTCACAGGGAAGGTAAGTTTTGTGATTATCATTCTCACTTCAAACAATGGAATTTCCAATTTATGTGTTTTTGAGAGCTGTAGGAATGCAGTTGTCTTTTGTCTGCTTCCAGAGCTAAAAAAGACTGAAAAGGCTCTGAAAAGCCCACTTATACCCACATGTCAGCATTTGCCCTGCATGAAACTGGAAAAACTCTTCTCACAATTGGCTGCATTTCTCCACTCGTGCTGGAAGATGCCTGAAGAACAAGCCTGCAGTGGACAAGCCTTCTCATTGCCCATCACATGTCAACAGGGTGCCCCTGCCCATCTGCAAAGTCAGTGAGGCCCTATCCAGCCCTGCTCTGGAGATGTGCCTGACACTATCCTTATGTCAATACTTCTTACTGCACGTTAGCATGACCATTGTTTCTAAATAGCTCTGAAAAAAAAATTTCCAGCTTAGATGAATTTCTCTCCCTTGAGGTGTCAAAGCTTCAGGTACTGCTTGTGAGCAGATAGGAAGCCATCCCTGAATTGGAACATGGCAGCCATTTAAGGATACACAGCAGTAGCGCAGAGTAATTTGGCAAAGGAGGGTGGAAGAAATGCTGCATCCAATGGAAATGGCAGGAACATCCGCAGGTAGGAAGAATGCAATTATCCAGGCTGGAAGCAGGCCAGGATGCCATTCATACTCTAGACTTGGCATTTCTCAAAATGAAATAACAGATGTTTTTGTGATTTTGTGTCAGGAATATGTTTCACTAATTAAATCTGTAAAAACTACACTGCCTTTGGCTCTTTTTTTTCCTTTCTTTTATTTTTTTTTCAAATAAATGTAAGAAATACTAAATGTCAATGTATATACATAGATATATGCATATATATGTACGTATACATGTATTTATACACATTGATCTTTTAGTTCAGAACAGATTAATTCACTGAAGCAGATGAAAAGGAAAGAAGCTGCTCTTGGGGGCCCCATGATTGTCTCTAGCCTCCAGTTACAAGAGAAACCACAGACAGACAAAACATGAGAAGATATGGTCAGGGCAGCATTTTAGACTGACAGGGTGATAGACTGGGTGATCATATAGATTTTGCTGGTCTTAACCTCTGAGAGGTAGTGAAATAACTACAAGGAGGGGGATGCTGTACAAGAGATAGACAGAAACTTGTTTCCCGACTCTGCAGCTGACTTGCACAAGATGCACCTGAAGAATGGAGGTACACATTGCTGTTGCTGTCTGGGGACTCTGTAATAGGTAGCACACATGAAAATCTGTTCCCTATTCAAAATCCTCTACCACTCACTTCTTTTAAAGGTCCTAACAATGGAAAATTGGGGGAAACAGACTAGCTGAAAAAAAAAAAAAAAAAAATTAAAAAACAAAGCACAGAACCAAAACAAAGAAAGGTTTTTAAAGTAATAATTTTTTTTTGGCAAGAAGTGACTATAAGCCACCTACATGGTAGAATACTGGCTTTCTTAGACACCAAGCAATAGAGCTGACCTCTTCCCTGTTCCCAGGAATGATAGGCTTGAGTGCGATTGAAGTGCAGTGAGACACTATGGCAACAGAAAACTGAAGTCAAATGTCTCAGTTTAAGTCCCCCTGCAGATCTCAGTGACTCAAATAACCACATTAATTGGTCTTCCTTCAGTGACATGCGAAATCCGGGTGACTTCCTGCAGCCCAAGATTTCAGTCTGTTCTGCTGGTCATAACAGATCATGCACTTTCTCCTTTGTGATGCAGTGGTGTTTGGGATGAAAGCAAGTTCTGAGGGCAGCAATTCCTTCCACTTGAAAAGAAATTCTTCAAGCAGCACTAAAAGGGAAAGTCACCATGGAAGATCCCATGTCCCTGACCTTGCCTCTCCAATTAGGAGTTCCGGATTTGCAGAGCAAACTGAAGCACTCATTTACATTTTTTTCTCAGCAAAGAGTGAGCTTTTTTGAACCAGAACAAAAGAGACTAGAATATTCATCTTTTTCTCAAGACTTATTTATACAGGTGACTAGAAGTTGGATAAATTCTTTGGTAAATAAAAATACGTGAATTAAATAGCAGTAACAGTCTCATTCTTTCAGCCAGGTCATTAGTTTGATTAGGCTGAACATGAACACAGGAGAAAAGCCACTCAAACTAGCTGAGTTATTGTTGTAACTTGACAAGAGCAAATGCAATAGTATGTCCAAATCCAGTGTTCCCACTTAAAATTGATGTTGAAAAATGGGGAATAGTTCAAAAGAGCTACATGACTCAGTGAATGAATGATCCATAAAACATGCCTGATGGTGGGAAACTCAATACACTCAATTTATCTGTTTTATCTGAAAGCAAATCAAAAGGGAAAACTCTGCTGATAGCAGATGATTCTTTAGTGAAGCAGAAGGCGGCAGAACGTGAGTTCAGGGTGGGAAGTTCATCATGGTTGCAAAAGACAAAAAAACAAACAGTGAGGGTGACTAGCATTGAAGCACCCCTCCAAGGATAGGTTTACCTGGTTTAGTGCAGTCTATCAGACTCCAGCTCCATGCACACTAGCTTATTTTTGTGTCTTAGTGCCAAACCAGGATGCTGCACTGACACAGGACTAAGGCTCAGCAGCCTGGTTTCTCCTGGCTCCCTCAGTCATTGTGCCTGCAGTGTTGAGACTCAGGGTTCGGAGCCCCTTGCTCAGCTTTGCACTGTGCAGCGTAGCCTGAACTTTTCAAGCCAAGGGGGATACTACCTGAAATGCCACCACTGCACAAATGAGGCTGGGTTTGCACTGAAGTAGTTTTCAGTTCAGGTTCAATGCAAAAAAACAATGGTTCAGATCAGTTTTGGGTCAAGCTCAGTTAAGCTCTCTCATGAAGGTAAAGGCTCTGACTCACCATCTTTGCTGGATTTAACAGAAAATGTAACTGGACATAATCTAACCCTCCTGAAACTGCCAGCATTGCTGTAGCAGGGGTCACACGGTGGAGCAGTAACCTTTGGCTACATGTGAAGGCAGTTTCTCTTCTTCCTCCCTCTCCTCCAGCCTTGTAACACAGGAAAATCAAGTAGGGCCCCCAGCACTGTGCTGCTTTCTATTGGGTTCCATTCCAAGGTGGCAAGAACTATCTGGGTTCATCATAAAAGATAAATGCAGTCTCCAGCTGCTTGGTGTACGTAGGCCTTGTATCTAAACAGGAAGAAAATTTGTTTGGAAACTATTGAGAAACCTAGTTATTTATGCCAGGAAGCCAGGTGGTAGCCTGGCTGAGGGGACAGTGCACATTCCAATAGATGTGGAAGATTTGCAAGATTAACCACAGACTAGATTCTGTGTATATATCTCAGAGTATATAACTAGGCTGAAAACATCCATTCGTGTTTGTTTCCATCTAAACAAAGTCAACAGACTAAAATACTCCTAATTGCTAAAGAGCCAGTGCTGGGTTCTAATTATCCTGAGATCAGATACGGACCTAGTGACTGTATGAAATGCCTCTCTCCCAGATGTGCTGTTTCCTTGGAAGCATAACCGAAAACAAACTGCTTCAGATGTCCAACCATTAATAAGAAGAATTTGTTCAGTTAGGTAAATGCCTGGGACCAATTATGAACCACAAAATCATTAAGGTTGGCAAGACACTCTGGAAATTGTCTCATTTGCCAGCCCTGCTCAAAGTAGGGTCAGTTAGGGCAGGTTGCTCATGGCCGTGTCCGGCTGGGTTTTGTTTCTAAAGACTGAGGCTAGCCCAGAGGTGAGAGAGGTCCTAAGCTAAGCAGGAAATAGCAAGGTGAGGAACAGAGCCTAATACCAGTGCCTCAAAAACGATTGGTACGTGACTTCTTCCATTTGGATTCAGGGCTGGGAGCTGTGGCTGAAGCCCAGACCAGACTAGTCATCTTCAGCAAACACATGAGAAAAGCCTTGGCTAGAGTCCCACTCCTGCTGCTGTCTTTCCTGGTGTCTTAATGCTCTTGCCTTGAGGAGCTTGGTTGAGATCCTATTCTGCCAATATGAAGCAGGAATACGGACCCTGGTTTCTTTCCCACTCTCAGCTGCATTTTCTGTTCTGCATGAACAGCATCCTGATTGTTTCATGGAAGAGCCAGTTTAATAGGCAAGTTTCAGAGACACTGAGCAAGGCAGGAAATATATCTGGCAGTCAGGGCAAGAGGGGGACACCTTGTGAGCTGTGCTGCAGGAATGATCAATTGACTGAACATATACTCAGTGTGTGGCAAATGTGTAAGCATTCTGGAGATTTTACTGGGGGAAATAAAAGAGCAGAGGAAATCTGGATTCCTCTAAAGTTAGGCAGCAGCTGAGCAGGAGGATCAGAATTTTGGACACAGACAACTAAAATATCAGTCTCTGTCAATGTAGCTACTGGTACCTAGAAAGGGATTAATTTAAATCTGCATATCACATATGCTAGAAGAAAGGTGCTTTCAGTTCAGAGCAGGATTTAGCAACTGTGCATAGTCCAAGAAATGTTAACAGACTGCAAATATTATTTGAATTATATTTTAATTATATTGGTGATTCTACTGTAGGTACTAATGAAAATGAAAAGCGTATGGCTCAGAGTAACAATAAAAAAGGCATGAATTGTGACTGAAACAGGATCACATTCTATTTGCAAAAGTACATATATAGGTACTTTTGGAGAGTCAGAAAAGGCTTGGATACTTCAAAAAGAAACTAGCTTGCATTAAAATGTAGCTTGGTCAAGAGATAAAATTTTTTGCATATTTTATACTCTTTCTGTGAGCAGATTACGATACAGTGAACCTCTTAATAGTTTTAAAATAAATTAATCATCAAGCTATTTTTACATTTTGCACATGATGCTAATCATGCTTGTAGCTTTATGGTGCTGAGTACAATGACTTTTTTATTCCTAGAATTCAAGTAATGCTTTTATAAACTTGTCTCATGCTTATTTTTTTATAAAGCTGCATGGAAAGGTCAAAGAAAGGGTTGTCTTTTATATTATGACAGCCCCCAGTGGGTTAAAGAATAAAAGTGGTTTATAAATAAAAGACTCTTTCATCTGTCGTTTGATCCACATCCCCCCAACAAAACCTCTCTGCAAGTATTTTGCTTGACATAGTCATAATTTCTTATTAGTTCCAAAATATCTGCAAGACAATGTCTTGATCTTCAGTTATGGGTACACTCTGCTGGGACCAGACAAAAGGGTTTAATGTGCATAGATGGAAGAGGCCATACTCTGTTTCTGGCCCATACTTTGGCTTCCTGGCTCTTAATAAACTGGGCTGGTAGTGCCCCTACATGTCAGGGCAGGTCCATAGGTGGATCTGGCTGGAATTACCTGTAAAAGTTCTGTATCATAGCAACATCCTTCATCCTCTGTTGAGCTTCCAATGTGTCTCTGTGCCAATAGCCACGAAAGTAAAGATTGTCAGGGCAGCTCTGGACATTCATGCTAGGTGATTTAAGAAATTTGTGACACCAGCTGTCTCAGGTGGAAGGAAGTGGACATACATCACATGCATGCCTCTGCTTCCATATACTCCTGCTCCCTTTTGAATCTGGCCTGGAGCCTGTGGTTCAGTGTTATGCCCCATAGTAAAGGTAGCAAAGTAGCAAGTTGAGAAGCTGACCCACTGACCATTCCCAAACTCCAGCAGGGACATGGGACGGAACATCCCATATCAGGCTTTGTGGGTTCCCAATGCACAGACAGATTTAGGCTCCAAGGGTGAAGACAACACATTGAACTTCTTGTGGGCTGGAATAAAAGGGCCTTTGAAATGCGGAGAAACACCTCTCTGTTAGAAGTTTAACTTAGCCATGTGAAAGAGAAATAATCTCCCACACTGAAATAGATGAAAACATTGATATTTTAAAAGGACCATGTTTAACTGACAGTAAATTATTTTTCATATTTAACATTTGAAAGCTTAATCTGTCTGCATCTTCTTACTTACACACAGACTATGTGGGATTTGTTTAGTCCCTTTTCTCTTATAAAATTAAAGTTTACAAATGTACTATTAATTTTTCATTTATTAAACCCAGCTTTCCTGCATTAAAGTAATTCCAGCTGATCATTAAAAACATACTTTAAGAGGCAAAGGAAAAATATTGATTGCACAGAATTTGAATGGTAAGAAATATGTTTTTAATTATTGTTATTTTATTAATGGACAAGCACTATCTTATTAAATCTAAATTGGATGTGCACCAAGAAACACTAATGCAAACCATTCTGAAGACAGAAATTAAATACATGTTGGTACATAATAAAGCCCTCATGTACAATAAAGGTGGTTTTCAAAAAGATCTTTCAACTTTTGAACAGACCAGCATGCAAGTATTTTGCCATCTGAGTTCACAGTAAGGTCCCTAACATAACATATAGGGCTTAAAATAGCTTGATCCTTTTTTGTGTGTGTGTTAGGATCCTATGTTTGCATAGCTCCATTAACTTTAAGGCTACTGCTTCAAATTTATAACAATTCAAAACAAGATTTGGGCTGGAAAAGCTGAAGCCATCCAGTTAAAATGTAGTAAGGTGCGCTTGCAGCCCAGAAAGCCGCTGCATCAAAAGGAGCGTGACCAGCAGGTCAAAGGAGGTGATCCTGCCCCCCTACTCTGCTCTCGTGAGACCTCACCTGGCGTACTGTGTGCAGTTCTGGTGTCCTCAACATGAAAAGACATGGAGCTGATGGAACAAGTCCAGAGGAGGGCCATGAGGACAATCAGGGGACTGGAGCATCTCCCATACAAAGACAGGCTGGGAAAGTTTGGGCTGTTCATCCTGGAGAAGAGAAAGCTTCATGGAGACCGCATAGCAGACTTCTGGTATCTGAAGGGGGCTTATAGGGATGCTGGGGTTGGACTGTTCATTAGGGACTGTGGGGACAAGACAAGGGGTAACAGGTTCAAACTTAAACAGGAGAGGTTTAGACTGGATCTAAGGAAGAAATTCTTTCC
>JBAFWW010032742.1:0-10676 GCA_036873685.1 Agapornis canus | reverse complement strand
CTAGATGATCTTTTGAGGTCCCTTCCAACCCTTAGGATTCTGTGATTCTGTGACACATACCAGTACCTTTAGGTGGTAAATGTAGTGCAGCGCATGTATTTATCTCTTTCTCTATAAATATTATATGCATGCACATAGTCAATGAGAAGTCCCTGAGAATGAAGTGAGGTCATTAGTCCTTTAGATTGCTGTCCTTTAATTGTTTGTTGGCTTGTTTTAAGGATTTATAAGGAACTGATGATGGAACCCAGAATAATTGCAGGAACTGAAGCTTAAGTCCATTATTAAAAAGGCTGTAAAAAACATAGGAGTTTCTGAGTTTTTCAGAACTACTGTTAATATCAGTTAGGAGTTTAGACAGATAAATGCAGAAACATGATGGGTGGATAATACACTGTTAGGAAGCTCTTATCTATGAATAATACTGTTAGGGTGTACCCTCCCTGACCATTTGCCACTAGCACGTGGGACCCTAATTTCTTAGTAGACCTCCAACTACTACTGTAGCTGTAGCAGTACTACTGTAGTTGTAGTTGTACTACCACTGTAGTTGAAGCAATAGAAGCATCTAATAGTTCCAAGTTAACAAATTACAAAAGAACACACTCAGCAATCTTCCTCAGAGTTTGGCTTCGTGTTCTCAGGATTTTGGTTTTGTAGCATGAGCAAACATGTATTGGTAGAAAAAGATTGTGCTGGAGAAGCCCCTAAGCATTATGTCATACACAGTTTTTGAGGATGGTTGGTCATCCATAGCAACCAACTTAGAAGTGCAGCAGTGAATGGGTCCCCAGTTTGAGGGGGAAGGGCAGAAGGGACTGGGAGTTTTGACTCAGTGGGAGGGAGTTCAGGGTATGTTTTACTCTCTGTGTAAGTTCACATCTAAAACTTGAGTCAAGCAAACTGTCCAGGAATAAGAAAGTAATGATTCCTGATGTCTTATGCTGGGCTAGGCTTAAGCCAAGATTTGCTTAAGGTGCACGGAGGACTTCACCTTATTGCAAATTTCTGCATAGCTGGCTGTCATTACTGATGATGAAGCAGGTGAAAAGGACCAAAGGTTTGCCCTAGCCAGCTGTTGGGCATAATTGTATGTTTACTGCATTGTTCCACTACATTAAGGGTTAGAGTAATCGCTACTGTACACCTGTTCTCTTGCTGTAATGTGTTGTTCTCTTGTACAGCCTTACCTGTTCATGATGTACGACATTTTGGTAGATTATTACAGCATTGGATTCTCACTGTTTTGTGTGAAAACATATGTGTGCTACTAGGTATAAACCAGGTTAAGTAGAGATTATTCCATACAACAGAAACTGCTTCTTGTAGCACAGCAAATTTTCAGAAGTCTTCAGTTACTTCACAAAGAACTTGCAAAAATCTGAACCCTTTGTTAATATCTAAATGGGACCCAAGTTCCTGCAAATCTGGCCTCCACGCTCGCTGCTGCACACTTAAAAATTTGGACTTGAGCTTGGAAAATTTGTCCTCATAAGGGACAGGATTTACACGAATGGTTTCAGCAGGAAATGCTGTCAGAGCCATCCTTCTAGTGTTTATTGTTAACCTGTTTTGCAGACCACCCATTCTGCCTATGTAGTAGAAAAAGCCTAAATGGGGCCTTCATTGCTGAGATTTGTCCTTACTGATTTCATTTGCTTAATTGAAAACAAACTAAAAAATAGTTTTCTCTTACATTTATTTTCCACATGAAATCTTAGGCTGACTACAAAATC
The DNA here is from genome assembly GCA_036873685.1 of Agapornis canus. Classification (NCBI taxonomy): domain Eukaryota; kingdom Metazoa; phylum Chordata; class Aves; order Psittaciformes; family Psittacidae; genus Agapornis; species Agapornis canus. Next base: position 8,940 of record JBAFWW010032742.1, on the reverse strand, counting down.
CTTCTAAAGTCTCTGCTGACCCTGTTTCAGATTTCATTTTCAGGGGTGTGCTTTTTGTTAAGACATCTTAGGAAGTTCAAATACTAGCATGCATGCAATTTACTTTCCTGGACTGTTTTGTTTTTCCTGCTGACTGCCTCAGCAAGATATTATGCAGATGATCAGATGCACTGTCAGGTTGAAGCTAATGTCATGACTCCTAGCTTGAAGTCAGGTGCAGGCTTAAATACCTTAAATGCTTTATTCTAATCTGGCTAGAAACAATTAGCAGGTATGATCAAAATGTCAAGCTTTGCATGAATCTGCTGAAAGATCTGCTGCATTGTTTGGTTTTATTAAACCAAAATTAAAAGTACCTCCTACAGTCAGAGAAGTCCTTAATCAGGGTAAGGAATAGTAATTAGAATAATAATAATGATGGTATTTGAGGAAAAGAGCAGGGGGTAAAAACAATCAAAAACAAACCAGAGAAAGACCACCTATCAAAGATGTGTTGAAGGGATGTAAACATCCTTGAGTGTATGCACACAGATCCTGCAGCTTCTCACATTCAAATAATACATCCCACTTAAGAATAGTTACTGTCAGAGACAGGAGGAGCCCTTCTTGGCTCTTGCTTTTGAGTAGCAGCCTACAATTAGGTAATGTTTTGTTTCAGGGGCCTGCTCAATGGGAGGTACTGCTTGTGCAAAGGCTGCCTTTACTCATGGATTTAGCAGTGGCGTAGCCTCCAAGGAGAGAAATTATCTCATTAACTCTTGGCGAGGAGACAGTGTGCAGCCAGAACACTCCACATGTGCACAGCATGGTCTTCATCACACAATATAATTTCTAATTGCTGATTGCTTTTTGGCTGATGTTGAAAGTCTGCCTGTCAATCCCCACCTAGAGTGCAAAACAGTAAGTAAGCATCTCCCAACTCCACTGTAGTTCAGTGTGAGCTTCACAGAAGAGGCAGTCAAGTTTTGCTGCAAGACAGATCTTCGGTAATATGCAGCTTTCCAAACCTATAAATGAAACTCCTGAAGGATCATACTGTAGGTAGGTTTTATGTATGAGTGTACATGTACTTAATGCATTTCAGAAGTGTTTTTCCCCTCGCTCTTGCTTTTTCATTACCACCTATTTGAGTGGCTAGGGGGGGTTGTGGTTTTGGGTGGGTTTTTTAATGATAACCATGTGGCTTCTTAAACCATGGCATTTCTCATGTATAGATACATCCAATATAGGGTTGTTCTTGATTACAGTCAAGCAGAAACAATTATCCCAGCACATTTTTGAATATTTAAAAGAAAACAGTATTTAGACTAAAAGCCATTTTTTATGGTAGCTTTAAAAAGTGAAGTATTCAGGAAGTTGAAATTATACTGTTTTCATTGAGCTGATTAAAGGTTTGGAAAGCTCGTGTCAGTGAAAACAAATGAGTGTGCAGAAGACAGGCATACTGAGCATAATAGATGTTCTACCCAGATTTGTCAGTCAGTCAGTCAAAATCTTGGGACTTGGAAAAGAATTATCATTCACCAAGTGCTCAGCTACTAACTGGCTCTTTCTCAGGCCTGGCCTGTGCATTCCCAGTCTTCTCCTTGTATGTGAGCATAGGCTGTCTTTTCCTGCATACTTCCACTGCCTCGTTTCCCAGCTGCACATAGGCTCCTGAAAGCAGAGGCAATGCTTTTAGAGAGTCTGCATAGGCCATTGTGTTGTCTATTATTCCAAGTGGGTAACTTATTTTTTTAAAGTGGATAGTTCCAGACATAATGGCATAACAATTAACAATAAATGATAAGTTCTCTGAAATCAAATGATAATTTGAAACTTTCATGCAGGAGAATGAGAGGGAGAATCTGAACTTCCTATTCCCTGCTTTTCTTCAAGATTGTCCCCTCAGTGCTGGAACTGTTTCCTGGAGGAACTGAGGAGTATGAACCTGCTGATCTCTGGTATGCTGGTGTCCTTGCCAAACCAAGTTACTGTGCATAAAACTGTTTCTGTACCTTTCCTAATGCAGCTGCCCCTGTGTTATACCAGCACCACTGTGGATGACACACTGTTGCCCTTCTCCAAAAGTGAGCCTTACACACAAAGTCCTGCCAAAAGATGCTGCTCTCACCTATACAAATGGTAGCCAGTAAATACTGACCAAATCAAAAGCAATTACTATGCTTTTTTGGAGGACAAGTTCTACAAGGAATAGTTACATCATTGTGCTGCTTTGCCCTACAAGATAAACTAGACTTATTTGTGGGAAGATGATATAGGGTTAGTCAGAGCTTGTGATTGGTAAGTCAAGAGGTACAAACAAAGAAGCATTTCAGCACAGACCAAAGTTCATTTCTATTTATCTGTCCAGCCCCCAACCCATGCAGATTAGCTGCTGGGGAGAAATCACTTGTGACACTGTGCTGGTATCTTGTGTGCATCTGCTCAACTTTGACTGTACCACAGAGACAACCTAAAAATGTAGGGTGCCCAGTATGGGATCAAGGCCTGAGATGTGTTTTTCCTTTCAGTTTTAAATATTTCCTTCTGAGTTGTGTTCTGTTTCTGGGGTAATCATTCTCAACACAACACAGTGGGACTAAGGGGGTGGGTGAGAACTATTGATCCTGTATGAAATGAATCTCCAAGCTGCTATCATGGTGGAATAATTCTTCCCTCCTCCAAGGCAAATTAACAAAGCTGGTTAATGGACATCTCTGCACACACTAGGCTGCACATCTCTAACTACATGAGGAAAAATCCTGAGCAGTATCAATAAAAATGGAAAACAACCTTGATTTTGGTAGATAAGAACAGGAATTTAGGGAACGTTTTTCCAAAGAGGGCAAGCCTGGGAAACGAGACTGCCTATTCACTGGAGTTGTGGTTTGAGTTGGCTCAAACTGTTGATTCCTGGGTTGCTGACATATGTGAAACACCAGAGCTGTGAATGGATAGAGCCTTGGTGATGCTGACAGATTTGCTCTATGAGACTCTTGTGCCACGATTTGTTTTTGCTGAAGGCTGGAATTCATGTACATGCTGCATAAGGCAGCATTTCTGTTTTGATTAAAATGAGTTTGTGGGAAGCTCTTTGTACTTGCAGACTGTGTTATTAAGGTACAATGATTTATAGTGATAAATGTGGGGATCACTTGAACTGTAAAGTTTTTTTATCTGGGGAAATCTGAGATAGCAAGAAAAATTAATGCTTTCTGTGCAGATTAATTATATAAAATTATGCTTAATTAAAAGGAAAATTTTGCTTTAGCCTGATCCAAAAGAACCAGAGTCTTCAGTCTCCCAATAGGCCTCTGGAGATATCAGCAGGGCTGGTGAATGCTGGCAGTGCAGGTGGGAGTTACAGTTGCATGTTACTGAAAGAGTCTGAACTTCAGACCCATGCAGAGGGGAAAGAAGGGCTATGGGAAACCTGGAAAACCAGAAATCAAGTAAAATGTTTGTGTAGGCATTCATCATGTACTGTCAGCACAGAAGATTTTTTACCATTAGAAAAAGTACAAATTTTGCTTTTTCTTCAGTATTTTGCGTACTTGCAGGTAAGAGACAGCTCCCCAGAGTCCATCTGTTAATGACAGAAAACAAATGGGAACAACTTAATATGTACAGAGAACAAAGGGAATAATATAAAGTGTTGCTGAACAAATTTGTTATCCAGAAACTCTCAACTGAGTGCAAGTCTGGAATGCATCCGTTCTCCCAGTATTGTGCTAGTGTAATTATTTGTTTAAGAGATATTCACGTGTTTATTGCCTTTACTGAAGCTGGTGTTTGCTTTGCAGAGACCCATAGGTAGGTCCGGCCTCCTTGTGAAATCTCAGGCACAATCATGAGTGAATGAGGTACACTTTTCATTCACCAAGACAACAGCTCAGATTCTCAGAAGACATTCAAAACATGACATGCGGAACATTTCATGCAAAAGAAGATTGTCAGATATACGCTTATGTCTTATGGACAGTCATTTAACATGAGAAGTGCACCATAGCACACTCATGACGTACAGATTTCCTAAGAAATAAGCGATTTATTTGATACAATACAGCAGATTTTCTCTCCCAAACTCTTTGCTGCCCTTTTTGCAACCATCGGCTGTTTCAGTTATTATTTATCAAATTTATCATTGATGCCAGCATTGTGTTGTTTTTTTCATGCTTAGGGTTTTTGGGTTTAGCCAGCTTTCATATCCTGCTGTTTCCCCTATTGTCTTTAGGATTTGTATACAACTACTGACCAAGACTGCAGTATCTCCCAGTGGCAATGCATTCAGCTTGGAGCTGACAGGCAAGGTGATAAGTAAAATCAAGGGACATGCAAGTCTTCAGTTTTGCCTGTAACACATATTTTGTTTCATGCCAGTTATTTTCTCTCCTATCTTTCCTTTTACCATTTCTGAGGATAAGGCCCAGTGATTTCTTTACAGTTAAAATTGAACACAGGAAATCTTCTGACATTAATGCAGCAAGCTTGATAGTAAATAGCTGCAAAAAATTATTACATTTACAATAGCAGCTTGGCTGCTCAGTTGAAACCATAGAGCAAATCTGATGGCCATACTCAGCAAAGATCATTATACGTTTTTAGCTGAGAACCAAAGCTGGTCATTGTCTCCTGTTGGTAAATGCATCTGACAAGAGCAGCAATGTAGATATGGACCCAGAAGGAGAAAAGTAAAGTGAAGCGGCTCAGGCTGCTTTTTTTCTGAATGTGTCTCATTCCCTGTGTCTCTTACTAGGATTCATGGTGAGTAAAAAATTATCAGATCTGCCCCTGAATGAACACTGAGATGAGGTAGTGAAGCTGGCAGCAAATTACATTGTTTTGGCCATAAACTTTCATACTGAACTGCAGAAGGAAACTTGACTATGTGTTCCAGTGTTCGCCTGTCCTTCCTGCTTTTTAATACAGTGATAGCAGTCATACTTGATCTGCATGACTGCTGTACAGCATGTCAGGACTTGATTTTGTGTCATTGTTCTGATACGCTGCTGCTCCTTCAATGAATTCTGCTACTGTTACCTCCTTTTTTTGTTTCCTGGGGCTATTATTTTTGCAGCTTCTGGGTGTGTGCATTTGTGCATTTCAGGGAGTGTATTCCAGTGCAAGTCAATGGGATGATATGATAACGTGTCATTTGATACCAGGATTTTGGTAGAGTTATCTGAGCGTGAAACTTTTAACAGACGGGGTACTGAAGAACAATGTTTAAGTTTCCTCATGTGCTATTAACTGATGTGTGTGTGAGCTGTAAGAATCATATTGCTCGAGCTGTGCAATGGCATGCTTCATTGCTGTTTCTTTTAACCACCAGTGAGACAACATGAACACATGGATACAAAACTGGTTTGGGAAGACTAAAAGTTTATTCTTGCTTCTGCCACTCAGCAGAGGCTGCTCAATTAACGTGATTAGAACTTTGGGTTTTTTCCAGTGTGTGCTTGATCTGACTGACTCTTTTAGAGCACATACCATTTGTGGATGGATGTGTTTTCCTATACACTTACGTAAGGTCCTGCTGCAGTTGTTTTTTTGGATGTTATTGTACTTTGAATGATGAATATATTACAGTTTCAAAGTAATTAATACCAATACTTTACAAACCTTCATTGAATTATTTTTTCTGGGATAAACACTGAAGCAAGAATAACCCAGACTGTCACCCCAGCAAATTCTTTATGTGCACCACAGGAACTTTGTGCCCCTCTACGGTACATAAGACTTCTGATTGGGCTGGGCCAGCCCTGTTGGCAGATCCCCTAATGTTGACACCTAGTATCTCCAGCAAATGAAGGATAAGAGGACTGTCTACCTTAGTACTGCATCAGTATTTGTGGTTTCTATGCAGGGAGATAAAGCATTGCTAATTCAATCACCCTTTGGTGTGTATGGAAATCAAGAACTAAACATTTACCTGTTTGTTACAATACTTAGAATATAAACCCAGTAGCTGCCATTGTAATGGTCACAGCATTAGATACTGTGTGCGTGTTCCCCTGGAACGCCTTCCTTCAAGGTTCAGAGATGAAAGGTGTAGACAAAGCATAGCTCTTCATCTAATAATGTTAACCCCCGCTAACTTGGATTTCCAGGAGGAAGATTTTAGTTGTCTTCACAATGTATCCAAGATTTCGACCCTCTTTCATTTTCATGCTACAGAAGGAATCCTGTAGATATATCTTTAAAAATAACCATGTCTGAAGTCTTTTGGACAGTTTTTTGGTAAGCTGAGAACTTTATAAGGTACTTCCAAAAAGCAACCACCTTTTTAAATTAGTTTGGGGATGAGAAGATGCTGCCTCTGACCTCAGTGAATGTACAAGGTGGAGAGGTTGCTTATTGTGCAGTACAGGCATTGTATTGTCTAGACAGAGGACTGATAGCTTGCATGTAGTATCAGTGGCAGGTCTGTGATGAGCTCATATGCTCAAAGAACCAGAGCTGGGAAACTGTATACAATGACTGACAGGCTTTTTAGTTGCCTTTTGTCTGTTTTAAAATATTCCTAATTGAATTAACATCTTCTGAATGAGAGACTGCAGTGCTGTGCTGTCAGAGCAGCATTCAGCAAGCAGCTGTGCTTCCCAGTGGTAAGTGGCAGCAGTGTCAAATGTTTGGATGGGAGAGAGCTGGTGCTGGCCACCTCATTTCCCACATATGAAAACAACTAATGTAGTCAGCTTTTGCTTAAATCAGGCATTAGGGTGGAAGTGTGATGATAAGTATCTTTCCTTTGCAGTTGTGCCAGTACCTTCTCATGGAAAAATACCCTCTTGACTGTAACAAGGAGGCATCGTGAAACAGAATTGGAGTTAAAGCAAAACTGAGTTTAATTTGGCTGAGAGAGAGGATGCGGTGGTTTTAATCAAATGGAGAGCTTTCCTATGAGAGGCTGAGTTACTCCAAACCAGAAAATGTCTTGATTTATTGGGTTTTTTTATTTTTGGCGTGGATGGTTAAGAAGTGGAGCTCTAGCCAGCTATACCACTGCTGTCAGATCCATGGATTTGGTTTCCTTTGTCTCTTGCTCCTTTAAAGCAATACTTGTTTTTTATTGTTTTGCTTTCAGCTTTCTGTCATTTATTAAATGTTCTTTATGTAGGGATTAACTTCCCTGTGAAATGTTTTCTTGGAAAAAGCCTTCATTAATTACAGCAGAACAAGAAAAACTGCATCTCTCATTAAACTGAAAGAGGTAAAGTGGCCACCCAAGTCCATGAACTCAGCGAAGAGCTCTCTCAAAACTGAAAACAATATATCTGGTTTCTATTTTGCCAGAAACTTACAGTCAGAGTGCCAAGTGCACACACTACAGAGATGGGAAATGCTGTAACCTTCTCTGTCATGTTGGATTACCAACCTGATCCCTGCGATTACATTGCCCTTGTCTGCTGGAGGTGTGAAATAGCTGAGCAGAAGAAGGGAAGTTAATAGATGATAAATTTATTTTGACATGGATGAGCTGTGTGATTCAGAGAAGGAAAATTGCAGGCATAATGCATACAGGAAATACAGTGAAGTAGTCAAAACTCAGACATTTGTGAAGCATACTTAGATGTCAGCATCTCTGACAAGTTGCAGTATCTCATACTGCTGCTGAAAATGAAAACAGGCAAGTTTTTCCTTAACTGGAGGTTTGTTGGACACATTGGGGGTAGGATTCAGAGTTAACCAGACTTAATTAGTCTGTTCTAGCTTGGTAGTGCAGACAGCAGTAGCCGTGCTGACAGTGAAACTCTGCAGATTGGCACGTACTCTGCAGATAGACTAGATAAACTCACACCATCTTTTCATGCAGGTCCTGGTGTGTGTCTTCTGGCATAAATTTTCTGCTCTGAGTTTTCCAGGCTTAACAGGTTATTTCTATGAATGGCTTCTCTTTCTCTATGAACTTAATTGAATAACCAAGACATTTTGAGGACTATGAGGATTTCTGTATTATAAACTGTTTCCAGAAGGAGATTCTACATTTTTGCCAGATGAAATTTACAGTAGTTACATTTCAGTGAGATGTCATTGAACTTTATCAGGGCACATACTTATTCCAGGCCAACCACCGTAAAAACTATGAGCATTTATGAGTTTGTTTGGGGAAAAGATTAACTATACAAAGTGGCCCAGGGTTTCACTGGCACAGTGGTAACAAAAATAAATACTGGTAATATCGTTATTGAATACATATATATATATATATATATATGTTTATATATATATATAAAATTTTAAGGGAAAAAAACATTCTTAAGGAAAACATTTTGAAAGAGAAAATGATTTTTAAATGGATGTGTTGGGGGGGGGGGTAGTCATGTTCTCTCTCCTTTTTATTCCTTCTCCTCAGTTCCTGTCACTTAAGCTTTCATGGAAGAGGTTGGTGGGACAGCTCTTGTTCAGCTAAAGCTCTGTTCACAGCAATCCTTATAAGAAATACTGCTTGCTTTTTTCTCATGTCATAAGTCAAAATATCTCAGATTTACAGAGGGTCACTTAGTATCTGAGGAGGTTAAGGACAGGGTAGCTGAAATAAAATCCTCCTTGCATTCTGGAGTCTGACATAATTTATCATACAAGACGCTGATTATCATATTTTCCTAGGTATTGCACAGCAAACTTGAGATGCTTAAGAGAGGTCCCACTAGGCCATAAGTGCGGGGAGTATTTATCCTGCATATTAGCCTTGGCAGGACCTAAAATGAAACTCTTACACTCAGAAGACAGTCAATTTTATAATGCTGAATGAAGAGAGCAATGCCTTAACTGTTGTCAGCAGGCTATGGAGAGCTCATCTGAGAGGGAGATTATTACACTGTACCACTGTCATGAGAGTATTGCAAGGGTTGTCATTTTTTATAGAACACTTTACCTGAAAGGACTCTGTTCAGATGAAAAATCATAGAATCACAGAATAGTTAGGGTTGAAAAGGACCTTAAGATCATCTAGTT
>JBAFWW010032741.1:0-18220 GCA_036873685.1 Agapornis canus | reverse complement strand
CCAGCTCATGTTCATGTTCTCATCGACCACCACCCCCAAGTCCTTCTCCGCAGGGTTGCTCTCAATCTCCTCTTTGCCCAACCTGTAGCTGTGATTCATAGTTACTGAAAATCACAAATCATTTCCTGTATAAGTATTTGTTACAATCATATTTGACATTCTCAGTTCAATTAAAAACAAAACAAAACAAACAAAAAACCCCAAAACCAAACCAAACCAACCAACCAAATCAGAATTCACACATTGTTTTCCTTCCAGATAGGAGAAATTAAAAAACAGAGGAGTGAAATCCAGCATCCCGATTAGAATCCAATTTGTGTAATTGCAGTAATGAAGCAGTGCTAAGTAAGCAAAACTGCAGTTGCGGTTAGATACATCATTATTCACATTCGCTTATTCTGTTGTCATTCTCTGAATTGTTTTACAGCTGTGAAGTTTCACCTCAGAAAGAGCTGCACAGCAGTGATAGACAAAACCAGGGATAATAGGTGCTTAGGGTTTGCATAAAGCTGCATATACCTTTAGCTTGATTCTTTAGATGCCAAAGGATGATAATCTAATCTTCTGCTGTCAAAATTTCTGAGGAACCTGTATCTGCTATGGTCCTTAGGGCTTTATCAGGCTCAGCAAAGATGACTGCAAAAGGACTGTTCAGTTACATCCTTGTGATTTTCTGCTCTTCTGAGGCGCTTTGCAAATGTGTTAGGAGAATGTAGTCTTCCTCCTGCTAGAATTAAAATAGATTTCTGTATTGAACTGTCAAATGCTCCATTGACAAAGTAAGTAATTCATAAAGCCATTGTAGGATGAACTGAGTCACAAAGTTATGGCTTCATACTTGTTTAATCCATACTGTGAGTAGGTATCGGATGGATTTTAGCCATTAGTACATTACAGCACAGGAACAATTTCAGTGCAATTTTCAGCTTCGCTTTCCTTTCTTTCTAATCAAAAGGTGTTTACCTAAGCCTCTATCCTGCAAGCTTAATGAAGAACCCATTCTAGCAAGTAAATACAGGGATTTTGATAGGTATTCAACTCAAGCCAAGAAAGGGTTTAGGGTTTTGTGGTTTTGTTGCATAATGAAATGTCAATGGTATATTTCAATAAATGTACTTACATAAAGTCTGCTTTTAATTTCACAAGATGCTAACTCCAGCTTCATCAAGCTTATCTTCGTGCCATTGCTGGATCTTTAATTCTTCTTTTGTTAGTCTCTTAAGAGTCCGTATAACTTTTAACAGGAATCTGGCTGAGCCAAAAAGGAAATCATCTCAATAATGCTGCATGCCAGTGCTTTGTGTACATCTCATTATCACAATATGCTAAGTCAGTCAGAGGCTAAGCATGATATTGAAAACACAAGAGGAAGCCCTTATGAAAGTAAAACTGTTCTTCATAGTAGAAGACCGATAGTTCAAACTCATCCAGATGTCTAAGGGTTGATCAAAACTGTAACAGCACTAGATACTCAGTTGCTTACAGGGCTGCTCTTTATCTCAGTGTCCTATCAATCTATTTCAAACATTTTGTCAAGGGTTCTGCACAAAACTGAGGGAAAAGGGGGATTACTTTCATCTCAGATGAAGCAAAGAACCTAAGTCTTACTGTCAAAAGTAGTAAATGTGCCTGTGCTTTCCTTATCCTCATTTTTTTAAACCACTAACAATGTCATTCATTCTGAATATCAGGACTACAAAGAGTAAAAGGACTGTTTATTCAAAAGACCTTCTGAAAATGGCATAGGAAGTAGGAAGCCTTGCATTTATACTGGTAATCCCTCACCTCCTGACAGCACTCATCTGCTAGAGAAAGGAGTGTTGTAACATCTGGCTCAGTGTGGTGAGTTTTCATCTTCTGTTGGGAGGGTTGATGTCATGTAAGAAACAGAGGAGCAGACTAACTGTTGTAAATGAGAGGCAGCAGCAGTGCTTATCCTGGGAGCTGGGGCTCATGGATCACTTGAATGGCTGCCTGCAGCCCCCATGTGTTGATTCTGGCCGATTAACCATGCTATTAATCTTCAAAAAGCTTTAAAGCACAAGTGTTTTGGAGACTGAATGTAGGTGAGAATGTGCAGGTGTCTTTTACACAATACAGCCATCTTCCATGCTTTTTTCCCCAGCAAACAGCTCTCCCGGTCATTTAAAGCACAGAAGGAAATTCTTTCTAACCACCTTTTACCCTGTCTGAAGTTACTGAGAGCATCAGGATCTTTAGTGTTTTGCAAGAAGGCAGTGCAGTTAATAAGAATCAGACGCATATTGTGTGGAAAATTTATACACATCATTCAAGTTTCAAGTTTTGATTGTCACCACAGTGTATTAGCAGTCCACATTTAAAGAAGAGAGTCACTGCATGAGTCACCTCAGTCCTGTATCAACCAACATTGCAATTCTCTGCGATACTCTGTTCTATTCTTTTGGGAAAGAGCAGCATATGAGAACAGGGCAATTTTAGGCAATTCAAAGGTTATACCATGCTTGACACCTGACTTCACTTTAGTAACACCTGCCTGAAGAATAATTAGCAGGCCACATTTAAAGAAAGAACTTCCATACACCACAGATGGCATTTTTCATACCAGACAGGCAACGATGTATGTTGGAAGTGAGCCAGACTGTCTGCAAAAACTGTGAGAAACTCAAGACAGACATCTGAGTGGAAGGAAAGTTTTACCTTCCTCAACACCCCTGCCCCGCTGCAATCATTTGGGAACATCTGTTCAAACCTACCTCTATATATAATGCGCCTTATTTTTCTTATCTACTAATGCCACAAAATTTTAGGAGAAGGAAAGCAGCATAGCAGGTTTCTTCTATATTGGTTATGAAGGCTACAATTTAATAACATGACGTGATGATTTGCCAGCTATGGAAATCCCATATTATAAGACTCTTGTCAGAACCAAGAACAAAATTTCCTTAACTGGCTAGTAATACGAGGTACTCGAGTCACATTTCCATAAAGTGGTCCTAATTTTCACTGTGTACTCAAACCTTTGTTGAATCAGGATACCGTGTGTCATAATGGGGGCACAAAATCAACAGTCACTTCGGACATTATTGGCTAATGTCTTAATCCTGGACTGTTCACTGATTTGTATGAACTTTTGTGTGTACTTTGGGCTAAATCCAAATCCCGGTGAAATCAATCGTAATCTTTCCACTGCCATCCATAGCCTTTAGATGAGGCCCTTCGCTTCCTTAGAAGAACCTTTACTTCTTTCTTGCAGATGTACTCTATATAAAAGTATGCCTAAGAAGCCTTCAAAACATTGTCATCAGAATCAAATGTCTTGCACAAGTATGCTAAAATTGGAAATGCAACAGCTCTATGTTGTACTTAGTATCATTTATGAACTAAAAAATTGTGCATTTTATTTCCACTGTTCTAATGAATAGGTTTATATGTGAGAATTATAGAAATAAATATACAAAATTATTTATAATGTGTTGTAATTTCAAACTTGGGTGCTTTTTTCTCCCCTGGTACTTTTTACACTCTTAAATGCATTTCTGTGGTGATTGCATAAAATTTTTCTAAGGGCACATTTCAAGATAAATTTTTAATTTGGGAAACTGCCCATTTCAGTATTTTCTCAGCTGTGCATGTGACTTTCTTGGCAAATAATGTGGCAAGTATTCAGAATAGTCATATTTCTAAAAACCCTGCAGTCCATAAGCACACATAAGTGACATACAGTCTCTATGTATTCATGGTGACGCTAAGGATGAAAATGTGTCCCTAAATAATAAACCACTTGTACAGATACTTGCCACATTTATTGCTTCATTTAGTTTAGGAAAACACTTTTATAACATGAAGCCCATGATATTATGATGTACTTAGGAGACAAGAAGGTTCCAACACAAAGCAATGATTGTGCTGTTTACTTAAAGGATGAGTGAATCCGAAACTTGTTGGTCACTGATGTGAAATAACATTTTACAGGCTTTGTCCAAATGGGTGCTCAGTTTTCAAAATTGACAAATAAAATCTCAATGCTAGCAGAAAAGCACTGACAGCCAAATATCTTCTCTCTTTTGAGAAAGGGAAAAGTCTATCTGTGAACGGGTAATGGTATTTCGTTAGATGACAGAACAGGGTATTTAAATTCAGGCATATAACCTTAATAGGTAAAACTTCCTAAAATAATCACATTGGTACACAAAACCCAAAACCATTTATGGAAAGAACAGGGGGGTGGCAATGTATTTTATTCTAGTCAGTCCTCTGAATAGAACTAATGCCATTTTAATTATTATTTAATGTCCTGGATCACATTCTTATACCTTACCGTAATGTATCGTTCAATTCTGCTTTGAAGAACCACCTATTTACTCTTCTTTTATGAATCCTGTTAGAGGAAGGAGTCAGGGACATGCATTGGAAGAGTTTGTCATAGAAAGCATTCAAAGACTAAATAAGACAAAAAAGAAAGAACAGAAGCATGCCTGTTCTCACAGCACATTTAGCAGCACACTGAACCTAATCCCACAAGGCTTACTGTGCCTCTGATACAAGGTGGCCAGTACAAATGACTTGAGTCACTTGTCATTTATCCATTGAAAAGGCTAATTCAAAACTTACCTTTCTTTAAAAATGTTTGTAGTCTGCCTATAGAAAGGCACTGGAACTATGATTGAGGGGTTTCCCAGTTGTTGCTATTATCCCAGTCTGCTGCCCAGGTGATTGTTTTCAACTGAATTAAAGTTTCACTAGATTTCCACTGAAGGGAGTCATAACAACTCAGATGCCAGAAAAGGGACAATGGCTAAGACATCTGCATGCACAATATGGACAGAAGTAATAAATAGCTGGGAAACTTCCAATACCTTTGCAGTTTCCACAGATGACTGTGATAACCTCTTATAATGCCATGTGGAGGCCCTGACTAACAGCCAGGGGCCCTAAATTACATTGAAATTGATTCCCACACTGTGGCTTTCAGCTGTAAATGATGTCAAAAGGCTATGGGCTTAAAATAAAAATGAACAGAAATATATAAAAGCAAATGAGCTCCAGTAAGGCCTTGTTAATCTGAGGTAATCATCACTGAAGCCCTAGGATAGTTAATGCTGGTTGTCAGCTACATTTTCCTTTTAAAATTAACATAGACAGGTTGTGTACAGAATTCTCTTTTTTGATCCACACACATTATATAGCTTTATTAAGTTACAGTACAGAATTGGTTAAACATTCCTCTTTAAAACTGCTCAAATCTTGTAGCCGATCTTAAATACTGCATGTACTCTATTAAATACAAGCTCACCCAAGAGACATAAACTGACTGAAGCCAGGAAATTCTAAGTGAAGGCTCAAGCTGACATTTTGTCCCTAACTTATATAACTGTGTTTCCTCATAGCTACCAAGAGTGCATGTCCTAATGGTGTTTCGTTCTTTATTTAGACAAATAATATTATTGCAGCAGTCAGAGCTTTCATTTAAGCAAGCAGCCTATATAAACTACCTTGAAACTTGGGCTCTAGTGGAAAGATACAGGTATAGAGTCTCTCCTTCTTGTGCTCCTTTTTTGGACTATTTTTAGGTCTGATGAAAAGAAAACAAAGCTAAGAAAAGACAAGCGCTTAACTAAACTCCAAAACAGCTTTCAATCTGTGATTTCACTAATCCAGCCGGTTTGCAATGGTGTTGTTTTAGCCGCACCTCTTGAACTGCTTTTCTCAAAACAAATCTGAAAGCAATGAAGACATAGTAAACAAAAACACAAAATAAATAGAAACTAAACAGTCATCAGGGAAGAGAAAGAAACCCTGCAGATAGTATGTAGCCGCATATGCCAGAGATAGCAGGAAAAAGAATTACCATCCATCATGATGAAAATGAAACTGTTAAGCATCACTGCCTTTCATCAGAGAAGCATATTTTCTGTGTGTGTTTCCTAAGAGTGCACATTTCTGTGTCTGGCCCAGTGATATGCTAACAACAGAACATCGAAGAGAGGTATACTCTGAACAGATGCAGTATCCAAATTACTGTAACTCAAAACCTACAATATTAGGTTTTGGAAGCGTGATCCACTGACAGTAAGCCATGAAAAGTGATTAGCCACTGTTTAATAACAGGAACTAATAAAGATAAATAAACTAAACTAGGTTTCACTGCATTTCACTCTATAACCAAATGCCTGCACAACTCTGGGCAAATCACAATGAAGATAAAATAAAACTTCATGTTATAGTTCAAAAGCCTTTATCCATCGCTGTTTTCAGCAACAAAATGATGCTTAAACTTTGATACAAATTCATAACTCATTACACCAGATGCCTGATCCCAGGGTCTTCCGTAACACAATGTTTGAGTAATTGGGGTATTTAGAACAAAATGAGATATCTCCTGTATTGATGAGTCCTGCTGAGCAGACTAACAAAGTGGAGCTAACCCACAATGTGGAGAGTGCAGGGTGTTCATTGCTGCTATGTGTGGCTTATATGAGCTAGCTGAAATCTGGAGGAAGCACGTTTGTATTTCTGTAGAGCTGTGCAGCTCACTGTGCTTAGATATCATAGCTTCAAGTTCTGCCACTGTACCATCTCTGCACCATGATGTATCCACAAAACAGTTGTTTAAAGCCACCAGAGGTCTTTAAGTGATATCAGCGGTTACTACATAGAGTTAGCGCTTTACAGCCACATTCAAAGTCTGAGCTGCTTTTAAAACAAGGGAAATTATGAATTCTGTTAGTTGGTTGGGGTTTTTTTCCTGTAATATAAAGTAACCTGGCCCTTCGTTTGAAGATTTGTTCAGTTATCTAAACAGAAATTTCCCTAGCACTGTAAAGGCATTTGCACGTTTCTTTCTCTTCAACCTGTGCTTTAAGTCTCAACAGATTCAGTTAAAACTAGGAAAATGGAAAAAGGCTATCTCTCAGTAGGAAAGAATTCTTCCTGGTAATGAGATTGTTATGGCTCACAGATTGCCATCATCACACATACTGGTTGCGCCTCCTCTGCAAGTAACCCAGTCCAATCACCATGCCTCTAACAGAATAATGCACCTCTCAAAATGCCTTGGGCTAGGAACACATTGCTGGTGCATTTCTGGTAATATAAATAAAGCACTTCCATTTGTTTTGTGAAATGTCAGCTCAAACTTGGCTGATCCCTTTTCAGATTCAGTCTTAAACTTTTTATGAAAGACAGCGACAAACAGTTCTGCAAACCTAAAAAGACATTTTTGGCAATCAGAGTATTTGAAAGACAATAGTCTCCCCCTTCTCTGCTATCGAAACGAGTCATGCTGTATTTGGATAAATCTCTGTTGTTAAAAAGCATTATTTGAAAATTCAAGATTTTTGTTTCAAATTTTCATTCTAATTTTTTATTTTGGAATTTAGCTCTATTTCATCTAAGAGGGAAACAACAACAACAAAAACACAAACCAAACCAAACCAAAACCCAACAACCAACAGGCAAGAATAAAAAGATTTAGTCTGAATCACCGGAGGTTTTTTCCTGTTTTGAAAATCATCACCCAAAAAACATTTCCCATCCAACCATGAAATAAAAACTATCAAGTATTCACAAGCAGTTGGCTTCTCTATCCTACTCCCATCCACAGCAATTTTATATGACAAAGGTGTTTAAAAAAGAACTGAGAAAGAAAAGCAAACCCCTTAACTGCTGAAATCAATAAAATGCTCAGAAGACTTTAAAGAAATTAACTGCCCATTGCTTGGACATTTTAAACTATAAATGATCATGAGAGCAATTAATGTGCAAGAAAGATCCAATCTACAGTGAAAACAATTTGAAAACCAGACAGAGTTCTTGATCACACTTCAGTTTTATGATGCCCGACTGCTCCACGCAGCAGAGCTGCAGTGAATGCTCATGAGAATGTACTAGGATGTGCACATTTCTTACTCGCTCTTTCTTCCACTTATGCGGATGTGCTCTTTCTTCCACTTACCTCCTTCTGTCACACTGCCCAGTCCAATTCATCTCCAAATTCCTCTAGATTTGTTTTTCTTCTGAAGAGCTTTATTGAACCACGGCAATGTGTTATAAGTGTGTCCCTTCCTGATGTTTATTCCCTTTCACCCATTTCCATGAGGTATAAAATAATCCTTTATATTTGCTCTAAATCTGGAAAAATGGTTGAACAGATTCTTGCTGGTTTTGGCTGAAGACATTATTAACTGCCAGATGTCTTCTTCCTGCTAAAGGAAAGAGTTTCCCCACCCGGATCAATGTAAAAGGTTTATCCGAGATTAAAAGTCTAAATTTGAAGACACAGCTTTGTGTTATCCACTACACTCCACAAGATCCCAAAAAGGCAGAACTCCTTAGGACTTTTACAAAAACCCCATTTAAAATATTCTATGAAATCACTGTAGAGAGACCAGGGTTATTTAAAAAGGATTATTTATTAAACATATTTCTTTACAAAGTACAATCAATGGTTTGCATTTATTTGGCGTTTTGGTATTTGCCTGTATGTACACAAAAGCTTATAACAGAAAATGTGTCTTGATTTTACAAATGGGACACAATACCAAGTTACCTTCCTATTTGGATTTCTACCAACATAAACAGTTGATAATAACTTTCAGCTTAACTGCTGTTTTCCTAAACTGAAGATGAAGCGACAACATTTCTGCAGAGTGTCAGTATTTATCAATGTACTCAATAATGACAAAGTAGAAATGAATAATCCTTCAGGAAGTTTCCACTGAGCATAAGTGGAACACGACATTTTTGGCAGGTTACTGGATTATCCTTATGATCCTAAAAATCATTTTTTTTGCAGTTATAAGATAGAAGAATTGAGGAGCTAGGTAAGTTTAATAATACCCTATTAGCAGCAGTTGATAGTAAATGCAACATAAGGTTTGTTTTGTCTGTCATACAAGTACGTGTCCTAGCAGACACTACTGTATTGTTCTCTACTAGAACAAAAGTATCTGCATGTATTGTATGTCTTTGGAAAAACAAAACAAAAATAAAGAGACAAAAAGCCATTTATTGTCTTGAGTGACTATTGCCATCAGCTAATATGAATGCATTGCTAAAATTAGTGAAGACAGGAAAATGCTGTAAGGTAAATATATACAGAGTTAAAATACATTTCTTATCCACTAGATAGTGATTTTGTGGCACTGTGGTTTTCAGAATATAACGTCTGTTGAGAGCAATGTAATTTTCAGTGCAAGCTAAAGCAAAAATACCTGCCCACTGTCATAAACATGACAAACAAATCTGGAATGTTCAAAGTAAGCTTGTCTTCCACTTCTCCACTCTTGAGGCACCTTTTAAGACATGGCACTTACTGTAAACCATCTAAAAATCAAGAAAACCAGACACAATAAGCCTGAATTTTCCAAACAACTTTAAAAATCACTGCCAGAGTCACTTGCATACGTAAACGATGCCTGTGTAAGGCTTGCCAGCAAAGCATCTTTCCTGAGAACGGAGCTGGGACACTCTCTGTGTATCATAAGTGTGCGTGCTCAGAGCTGTGGTCGCTGTCGTGGCTGTCGTCGTTCGCTAGTGAGTCCCCCGTGTGCTGGAGACCAGCTGCGCCGATGCCAGAGAGCTCCGAGGGGAGCAGTGTGCCCTTTTTCACATTCACCAGTTCCTTCTCCCGGGCTGCTGCCCCTTGCTGGCCCCCTTTTACCCGCTTCCACTTCATTCGTCTGTTCTGGAACCAAACTTTAACCTTTGTGGAGGACAAAACAAGAAAATAGAGATGGGGTCATTGAAGGTAACAATGATCTTTATAGCTGTTATCACAGCACCAGGCTGTATTGTTTGGGTTTTTTTCCTTTCTGTCTGTATGGTAAAAAGCTTAGCAAGCCTTTCCTGAAGAGCAGGCAATCCAGTTTTAGATAGGATATGAACACTGGGGATATGAAGATAAGAACAGCAAGGGAGAAGAAGGGGTACTGCGAGGCGGCAGCAGGGCTATCTGCAGCAGACAGCTCCCAGGAGGACCTCAGAGCCCTTTACAAAGCATTGACAAAAAAATTATCACATATTCTTGGAAAATGTTTTAATGACATTTCACAGGTAGAGAAATAGATGGAAAAGGGCTCCCAGGAAGGAACTGTGCAGAAACCCCTACATTTCATGTACTAGAGAGCCCCATGGGGTGGCAGGGCAGATACTGCTGCCCCTCACACTTAACAGTGCTTGTAATTGACCTTCAGAGGAGGATAGTTACTTCAGAAACTAACATGCACTGGGAAGTTCACATTCCTTTCTGCCTGTTTCTTCCTGTAAACTCTGTGGTAAGTTTCAGATGGAGCACGTCAGAAGCTCCTTTTTATTTATTTATTTGCTGAAGGATGTGAAGAGCACTTCTTACTATCAGAACTTCCCTGCCTATTTCACAAATGTATTGAAGTGATTCTAGCTGAGTCCACCCTCAATTCTAGTCCATTTAGCCACAGACTTGGTCAAATCTTTCATACAAATAAGCACCCTCAAAGCCAGAGGACAAAGCATTTATAATTTTGAATCAAAATCAGCAAATAATTTCAGATGAGAATGGAAAAGAGATTAAAAATGTATCTGTATTTAAGTCACATTAAACCCCAAGATTTTACTCCAGCTGAAACTCATTTTCCCTTCTCCCCTTCTCTGTATAGAAATATATGGGGGGGAAGTAAACCTAAATTATTTGCACAGTTCTAAAGAACCAGCACTTCAAAACACAAGGACTTCTCTTTCAAGAGCCAAAAGAAAAGGAAACAAAAAAAGAAAATATGTGTACAGCATCTGTCAAATACATTAAACCAGAACAAAGGCTGATTTCAATTCAACCTAAAATATTGTCACTGAAAACAGCATGAATAGGAGATTGTGAGGTTTGATCGGCTTAATGTTGCTAAAATATCTGGTGCGTGTGTGCCTGTGCAGCTCTTCACACGGAGGTTCCACAGCAAAATAAACAATGTCTGCAACTTTTCACTTGGAAGGAAAGCAAGAAGGCTTTCAATGTTGGTGTGTCCTCTGCTGCGTGTAGCAGAATGTGTTTCAGGGCTTTAAAAGAAACAGCAAGGAACAGGCACAGCAGGACATATTGTACAACATGAGTAATAGAGCCACAAAAATGCTGTTTTGCTGAAACTGTCTTACACATCCAGGAAACATCACAGTGTTTAACCTTTACTATCACTTTGAATTTTACATTAAAATTTTACTACATTTGAACTGATAGTTAATGTCACTTGTCTGTATGGACGTATGTGAGAAGGGAGGTATATTTAGGGTTTTATACTCTATATGCCTGTTAAAGCCAATGTGAACTGTTAAAGTCAATCACTTGAGACCAGAACAAAATGATTCCAGGTTAGTTAACAGCCTCAAAGCACAGCACATCCTTTCCTTTAGTCAACTCATCAGAGCCAAAGAATTTGGCTTGTAAAGTGAAATGAGTGTAAAGGGGAAGGTATTTATTTACTGGCTGCTGTGATGCTGAGAATTATTATACTCAGGTCATGTATCAGAGGTGATCATGGAAAGAGTGTCTCCAAAAGGGCACAGCATTAGTACAGCACTGGCAGCTTTCTGGGGGGAGTTAAGATGCCATTTTGTTTATTTCTGGGTTTTAAGACAATGAAGTTTCTCTTGCAGAAGATACTACTCTACTAGTGCCAGACTGCAGTAGGTGCAACTGCAGCCACAATCTAAATACGAACATAATGCATATACTTTGAATTAAACCAGTACCACAGAATATTATTTCTCTTCTTGTTCTGAAATAAGAGCTAAGGTAATGTTATTTGTTATGAAGAAATTACAGGACTGGACTGCTATTTAAAAGATATAAGCAATTCTCCAGCTGTTTTTATGTCCTTGAAAGTTCACAGAGTAAGTCATGGCTTTGAAAGCCTAAACCAAAGTAATAATGTGTGCAAAAATTGTCAAGAAAATTGACTATGATGTATTTGAAGGAAGAATTGCAATGCACAGCCTGGATCCAACCTTCTTTGACTTAGTGGAACAGAAGAGATCCAGGCAAACCACCTTCTGGGTGCACCTATTTCATTTTTGTATACTTGCAAAACTGAAGTTAATACTTCCACAGTCATTGTCAGAAACACTTCTGGCTGGGACAGACATGAGCAGGGTGCTGACTGCCTGGCTCCTGATACAGGGGCTCACTTCTGTCCTTCTCTCACAGACAGCTAAACTCTCACACCTGCTGGCCTGACACTTTCTTTGATCATTTTCCACTTCAGTTTATAAATTATTCCTTCTTGTTTTCCATTTTTTCTTACAGAATTTTGTTGCTGCTGCTTTTTGTAATTGAGATCACTTCACAAAGCTGCAGTCGAGGGCAGTCTGTCTCCTTAAGCATTAAAACCAGCAGAACTGACAGGCACCAGCTTCCAGGTAATGAGTAGCTAAGGTCAAGCTGGGGTATACCTCTTCATTCAGATCACCTACCCTCAGACTAGCTCATCCAACCATCCCCTGGGATGCCTCCACCAGGGATGAGCCCAGGTCAGTGTCTGTATATTAGCTGATATAAATCAGTTAAAAGATGACGATTTCCCTTTTCAAGAAGAAATGCAAGACACATTTATAAATTCCTCAGAGGATCAGCATGCAATGCTGTGTCTGCACATGGCAGAAACATGGCATTTAAGGAAAACAGGGCTGAAAGGACACCAGCTGCCTTTGCATGCACTCTTGAGTGTAGAAGGAAGTCGGTAATCCTGACGCTCCCACAAGAGAATATATATCTACTACTGACTAGCATATAGCCTGTGAGGCTTCACATAGAGAGAAAATGGTAGTAATTTAAAAAAGAAAAAGGTTAACTAAAAAGATTTAGGTTTTTTTATTAATAAGTTCTATTAATCTGTATCTGATTTAGAGACTATAAAACAAGAATCTTCTTTATCTGGCATGTCAAAGTTTATGTGCAAAATCTACAAGTTTGTTATAGTGAAGTTTACAATTGAAAAACAGTTTATTTTTATACCATTTGCTGCATTAATGTACTGCAAGACTTTTATGTGAGGAATGTTAGGTATTTTCTACAGATTTTATATCCTCTTTTATAAAGTACTGAAATCCACTTTTGACCTGGTCCAAAGTGCACTAATGTCAATGTGAGTTTTTCCATAGAGTTCAATGGACTCTAAATGAAGACTTTAATGCTCATGTGCTAATAATATGAGACAGGTACTTCACTTGTTATTTCCTCTAGAGATCAAATTCAGATCTCGGAATTCTGAACTTCCTTTAGAGCTGAAGAGTCAATTATGGAGGGTATAGTTGTTACTGATACGTGATCCATCTGTATTTTAGTAATAGGAAGGAAGTGAAGCAAACTTTGTGTGAAGAGCTTCAGAGTGTCAGTTTTTCTGGATTACTGGAAAACTGCTTTCCAAATGCACACCTCAATTGAAACTTAGAGGTGTTGCACAAAGCATGCAGCAATACAAAACAACTTCAGGAACAGAAACGAGAGAATAGAAAGAAAGAGGAGAGAAAATGAAAGAAAGGGCAAAAGAGCAAGGGTGAAAAGATGGAGCGACTGAAAGAAAAACAAAAAAGAAATACGAAAGAGGAAAAGCCTTTACTGAAGTGAACTTGAAAACCTCTAGAACTTTTTTCCAATGAAAGAACTAGCTTGTGCCATTTTTTACAGCTTTGGCAAAAACAGTGTCTTTTCCAAGTAAAGATCTACTGTGACAAACTTGATATTGTAGTTTTGATGAACCTTTTTATGCTGCTTTTCAAGTCTAAGTTGGCTCCAACAGGAGCTGAAAGTGCTCACCACCTCTCAGAATCCTGATTGCCTATTATTTATTAAAATGCACCCCCTTTTCTCCACCCTCTGAATAGCACAATTTAACTATAGAGCAAGCATCTGTATGTAAGGAAAACAAAGGAAGTGGAGGGAAATGAACTATATTAAAGATGATGGTAGCACTAACAGCTGTTTCTAAATCAGCACTTATGAACCAGTCTATTGAGCACATCTGCTTTCTGGCATGAAAGCACAGTTTCTTTTCCCTTAGTCAACAAGTTGTTTAGCATCTGCATCTCCACATCTGATGATTAGACTGTTACTTAAGATACGAGTAAATGATTTGACATTGCACATCTCCTGATGTACAAGATAAATGTTTTTGCTGTGACCAATTTATTTTAAGGTCTACTCTGTAGGAATCATGGGAAGAGATTTAAAACAAGGAGGCTGACATTCTTAGTGCCTACAATACTGAAGTCATCATTATATACTTATGAGATATAGGTCCCTAGTAGGCTTAAGGGCCATATTATGTTCTGTCTTGCATTATATATATTTAATACAACTTCATGATGTGGACATCAACACATCATTTTGGTCCCAAATAAGGATATCAACTGATTTAGTACTCTCTCCAGCAGAGTATTTCAGTCACATTCACTTTGAGAATAATTGACTTCTACCCTGCTGTGTAGAATACAGATGCTTCCTTTTGACATCTGATTTTAGCATTCTAGACTTACAGAGGAAAGCTAAACAGATACCTTCTATAATTAATGATTGTTTTTAATAGGCGATCTTGTCTGAAAAATCAGAGCATGAATGACTATAAGCTACCTTAATTGCACTGTCTGCTGCCTGTCTTCTTTTAGGAAAAAAAAGACATTTCTCCTTTAAAAAGCTCTTTTCTGACATGAAGAAGTCATTCCTAAAATTAGGTTTTCTATTCCAGGTTTCTGTGGCATGAGCCCCAAATGAGATTAAAATTTGAGGCCTTCTATCTCATGAACCTTGAAAATCAGAAACAAGAGCACTGTGCCAGTTGAAACTGATATTTTGCTAGAAGAGATGCGTATTTCTGAGTCTTTGAAGTTAGTACCCCGAATTCCATGTTTTATTATACCTAAATGATGTGTCAGGAAGAGCACATCACCGAGCCTTTTAAACATTCTGCACCCAGTCAGCCATTTTCAGTTTTATTTATTCTTTTAATAACCCGACAATCTACTTTGCTCTAGTGCAGAGGAACGTGTGGATAACAGGAATTAACTCTGGCTTTTCAAAATAAAAAATCAAATAAAATTAAAGGTTTACTTCTCAAGCTTTTTTTGGCTCTAAAACCAGTGCTGTTAATTTTAGATACAACACTTAATGCTGCCAAGTTTAAAAGAAAGTCAAACTTCTGAACTCTGCAGAAATCACTGCTGCTACACAGCTGAATCTTACCTTTTTCCAATATAGAGGTATTATTTTAATGATAGGTTATTCAACATACTTATAAAAGCAAATACAGATGTAAAACCAGAAAAGGTTTTGGTTTGTTTTTTTTTTCTCATTCTAGGTTATGACTAAATATAAGTGTCAGAAAAGTCAAATCTATTCATTTAGAACATCTACAGAAATGGTAGTCAGAGTTATCAGTTCACTTCATTAACTAAAGATAACAGAAGATTTTAAGTAGTTCATGTGATACATAAGGGAGAAATTAAGGTAGTTTTATTCAATTAAACTTAACTTTCTTCCCTATATGATGTAAAGGAATTCAGATTTCTATCAAATAAAAGGAACAAACAAATAAAAAAATCCAAAAAACCTTAAAAATCTTAAAATTTCTTCAGAGCTTAAAACCAGTTTATAGACATCAGTTTAAACCAGTTTAAAGACACCAGTTTATAGACATCAGTTTAAACCAGTTTAAAGAGTATTAAATGCCTTCTTATTAAATGTCTTCTTAGTTACTACAAAACAGTACTAAAATACATCAATTGTAAGAAATTAACTTTACTTTGGAAATTAATGGATGGTACCAGAACCTTCTGATTAAAGCTGTTGGAGTCACCTGCTCACTAATTTAAAGCAAACTGCTCCGTGTTCCGTTACAGGACTTTGCACTGAATGTGCACAAGTGCATTACAGCAGCTGTTGAGAAAAAGGGGAGGTTTTGGCAGGTGCACAAAGGACAGTTGGAGCTTTTGACACCCAGGAAGGTGTAGGAGTGTGTTCTGGTTTTTTGTTACATAGAAGTCAGCTGAGTTACTGCTTAGGTGATACATTTTCCTTTCTACCTCCCACGTTTAGACAGGGTTGGAATGGACATTATATTTCAGAGAGCAGTGATAGGAGTATTTCATTCCAGTTCCAGAAGCCTCTGAGAGTACTCAGTTTACCTCCCTCAACTCCATCCAAAGCACTGTCACCTTTTCCACCAGTGATCTTCAAAATTAATTTCATGATCAAACAACTAACCCTTCCAATTCAGAACCTAACTTAAATCAGTTTCGAGATTAACATACCTTAAGCAGAATGGAACACACTATTTCAGGTTCTTTCTACCTTCTGACTTGTTGTACATAATCTAATTAAATTAAAATTAATCTATTTTTTTTTTGGCCAGGGGCACAAAAAGGCAATCTGTGGGGCTGCTGCTGGAGCTCCATCTACCTTATTCTTCTACAATAGAACCTTTTAGAGTCTACCTTCATCCAATTCCTTTGCATATATATAAAAATCTACAAAAGAAACACATGGTGAAAACTAATTGGTGGGGAAGATCACCTTTAGCTAAACTTTGCCTCTTACTATTTGTATAGGCACTTACCTGCATGAGTTTCATCTAGAGCATTTTATTTCACAAGAAAAGAATTCTAATATGCATCACTCTGCACTGCTTTGCACTGATAGCTGAGTAGGAAAGTTAAAGGAGGGTGGGTGATTGTGACTGGCTTTCAGCTGAGTATGAAAGTTAAAGGAGGGTGGGTGATAGCAACTGGCTTTCAGCTGAGTACAAGAGTTAAAGGAGGGTGGGTGATTGTGACTGGCTTTCAGCTAAGTATGTTAATGATTCGTTTTTATTTGCTACTCCTTTGGTAAGAAGAAAGCAGAAAGATATTCTACATTTCCCAGTGCCCTGCAAATTCTACATGTCTATTTGTAACACCCCAATATCGTTTGTTCTTCTCTGTGGTTCTTAAAGCGACCATACATGACAAACCTAAAAAGCTCCTATATTCTTGAACATGTAATAGAAAAATCCACATCTTTCTCAATTTGTGTCTAAGAAAAGTTAGAGGTAGGGGACAGCAAAGCCTTACTCATATTGTAAAAGCAGCTGTATAAGCTATTATTTCTGTCTATATTACATATGCTGGTTGGAACAGAGAGAGGTTTCTTCCCACCCAGAACCTCATGAGGTTTATCCTGCAGGTGTAGGGCCCATTGAAAACTAACAGCTTTGAGGATCTTTGCACATGGAACTGCTTGTTTGAATTCAACCAATGCTGCAGAAGTAAATATGCTGTTTGAAGTTTTGCCATGTACTTTTTTGGAAGAATTATGGTAAAAA
The DNA here is from genome assembly GCA_036873685.1 of Agapornis canus. NCBI lineage: Eukaryota > Metazoa > Chordata > Aves > Psittaciformes > Psittacidae > Agapornis > Agapornis canus. The sequence continues at coordinate 920 of JBAFWW010032741.1, read as the reverse complement.
TCAAAATTATGCACAAATTGTAATTAAGTTTGCCTGGAGTGCTCTTTCCTAAGAAAGAACTGAGTGCAAGAACTCTTACTGCTGGTATTTATATTGCTCAAGGCAAATATAAAAGTATTAGTGAGTTTTATTTTATTAGGAGTGCTACTTTAAATAAAACAAACAATCCAAAGGATTTCAAGCCACACGGGCTCATTATTACAGTGTGTATAGAGAGTGCTTAACACATAGCAGCTTGGCATGAGCAGCTGCCTTTCAGAGAAGACATGACAGTAATTTCATCACCTAACCTCAGAAATCTGGTTTCCTAGAGTAGGAAACTAGTCATAATCTGTGACGCATGGGAAGACATTTGCTCTCCCAGAGGTGGTTCAGAACAAACAAATAACTAAGGAACACTGGACTCCCTGGTTTCTCACCCAGCTGACTAAGGGATGCTACTCTTACCTTAGAGGTCAGGTCTGAAAAATGCAGTGGTTAGCTTCACCTGAGCTCTGCAATGCTGAAAAGAATTTTTATGACACCACTGGTGATGAAGCATTGTGGAAACTTTTCTAATGGAAAACTTAATTCATTACTTGTATAGTCATAACAATAGAGATGGGTTACGGTACTATACAACATTGCCCAAATACATTTAAATAATAACAACACTACTTGCTTCTCTTTCTGTTAGAAACAGGCATTACAAAGCTTTTTCCTTTGTCACTCATCCTGTGTTGGTACCACATAAACAGAAGCCAAACACAGATGCAAAATCAATCTTTATTTCTGGCAAAATTTTCTTCTTTGTCTGTGCAAAGTCAATGGCTTCAGGGCTTGTATAAATGGTTGGCTTCTGAGTGGGTACTGGAGATTAAAGTTAAGAATCATAGAATAGTTAGGGCTGGAAAGGACCTTAAGATCATCAAGTTCCAACC
>JBAFWW010032740.1:0-14364 GCA_036873685.1 Agapornis canus | reverse complement strand
GGGGGGGGGGAGAAGGTCAAAGAGAAGTTCAAAAATAGTTCAAAGATATCCACCCAATTAAAAACTTACATTTTAAGTTTTGTAGCTTTATAGAGTTAAGATTAGAATGAAAAATAAAAATAATCTGTAAAACTGCCATGTTCTGTCACATGCGATATTTTTATGATTAGTGAATAAAAAGCATGTAAGAGAGAAATTTAGAAAGCTGCACAAGAAATATAAACGTACTTAAGAGGAAAAGAGACCACAGCATTTTAGTTCTTTGAAATATCCAGTACTGTCATAAAAACAGACTGAAGCTGCAAATGCTAGCTCTGTAACTGATGCTCACACTAATAGTTTCGATATCTGATATTACACTATTTGTACATTTTCTTGCTGCTAATTTAATCCTCTGCTGTATCTGAATCAGAGATCATGCTTTCCTAATCTGCTAACGCAAAGAGCTTCGGAGTTCCTTTGTGGTAACCTTCCAGATTTCTCATAAATTCATTTATATTGACCTAAGGCTTTCTAAAAATCACAATTTCCTGTATTCTTCCCCTGACTTCATTGTACAGCATAAAGAATAAACCATCACGGGAAACAGACAAAATGGATCATCTTTTCTTCCTGCTGGGAGCCCAGGATACAGGCACACTTTTGGTTCTGCGTTCAGCATCTCACAGCCATTTCTGCTAACTCAATGATTCTATACACGCCACTATTATTTTTTCATTAAATAACAACCCAACAAACTAATTGCAGACACTGGAAGCATCTTCAGTTGAACAACATAAATTTTTATCCACATAAGAAAATACTCTGCCAGAAAATACCTAAGGATTCTGACACATTAATTACGGCCAGAGTAAAATACCTTTGTTTAGAGAACTGTCCACAAAAGATCACCTCCTCCTGCTGCCAACTCTTCTAACTGAAACTTTGGCTCAAAACTGGTAGACAATCATGGTATGGTTCAAATCCTACTGATGATGCATGTTTTATACACTACAGTTATCTTCTGTTTCCAATATAAAACAAAGCCAGACCTAAAACTGCTCTAAGAACTGACAGAAGCTGAGGATTAAATAGCATGTGGGCAGTAAAATATACAAATTAGAAAGTGTCGAAACCAATACACTTTGGGTGAAATTACACAACCAGTTCCATGATGGATAGCAAGTTAGATATCATTGTATTTCCTTCAGCATTGAAGGAAATTTCTGAATTTATGCCTAATTCTGCCTATTCCAATAAAGACGCTACAATCTTCAGTTAGAAGTATCATACATTATTTTCCCCCATTCATCTTAAAATGGAGACACAGCAATCTGGGAACAAATAAGACTGCCATCAAAGGAATTCCTGCATCATTTGCTGCAAAAACTGAAGGCATTCATTCAAGTTACAAAAGAAAAATAAAAAATGTTGCTGATAATTTACAGCCCTGCCTCTACCTCTCAGGAGCCATCCTCTACCCAACAATATGGGGGAGTAGTGTTAATCTTGACATTGTTATAACAAAAACCAAAATCCAGATCTTTCTTTTGAAGTTCTATCTCCTGTTTCAACACCAGTCTCTGCTACTTTCATTCTTCATTACTTACAACTGAGTTCCTCAGTTGGGAATTAGTTCTTACTCCTTTTTCCCCTACAGCAGCAGCTAGGAGCTACATATTCTAATTATCAAAAATAGCATATGCATACAAATACTACAAAAGGAAATACATGATTATACCAGAATTTTCTGAAGTTGGTATTCCTCGTTTTAGCCTGCTGCCTTCAATGGGGCTAAGAATCATGTTTTTACATGTGTTTTTATATCAGCTAACAGGAAAGCAATTTTGAATAAGAGCTTTGGCTACTGTCACCATGCACCTACTCTATATAGGATTAAGCCTGGAATTAGTGGGAATTGTGAGAAGCCATACTATCATTCTGAGATATTGTAATAATTTTCAAGATGCTATCAGATTTCACTTTGCTATCAGATCCTGTTCAGTGGAAGCCTACATTGCAACCATCTCTCAGGGAAAGAATGGTCGTCACGGACTGATGCCCATTTCATCAAGGGTCTTGAAAGCCTGTGGTGTCATCTGCTATTTGAGAAACCACCTCTTCCTCTTTGCTATAGGAAGTCAACACATACTTTAACAAATTTAGTTAATCATACAGCCAAAACTCGAGCAGAAATCATAGTTAGCTGAATATATATCATCAGTGACAAGCAGAAAACATGCAGAAAACCAGGTTTAATAAAAAAAACAGTCTTAGGGCTCTGACTGGGATGGAATAACCTACATGTTTCCTTTCTCAGTTGAATCTTGTTTTTTGAGTATTGATCCTTGTCACGATCAAGCAAAAGGGTAAAAAACCCTCTGGAACAAGTGGAAATAGATCAAACTATTTATAAAATGTTCGCAAATAAACCTTCGTGTGTGACCAAACAGAGTTTGTTACCTGTAAATACAGAGAGCATCTGTCTGTCTTCCACAAACAATGCAAGGATGTAGACATTACAGAAATACAGTTGCATTTCACCTGGCAGTTTGATGCAGCGTACTTGCACATGACAACACATTGATTTTACTTCTACCTCCATGCAGACATCTACGTAAAGAAATCCATTAGGCAGACAGTTCTCATCTCTATTGACTGACAGAGTGACAATCGAATACTTTTCACCTTCCAAACTGACTGACAGCTAGACACTTAAACAAGCCTTCAAGTTGCAATAATAGTATGAAACACTTTCAATTACCTGAATCAAACAAATCCATGATCCCACTAGTTGAATGTATTTTTCTGTCTGCTGCTATGCCTGGCTTGGTTTATATTGTTGTTTTGGCAACTCAGACCCCTAACAAGACTGCTGCAAACAAATAGCAGCCCAGGGTTTCTAAACAATGGGTTGTACCTAAAGGAGTCTTACTATATGCATTATTGTGACCAGAAAAACATAAATGCAGCCAGCCTTTTGAATCACTTCCTTTGCAGCTCAACAAGAAAACAAATCTTTCAAACTTACAAAGAAATGCTTACAAAGAAATAGCTACATCATTAGATAAGCGTCTTTGTAATACTAGTAAATGTAAAATGCCAGCCTGCCTTTAAAAGGTGAAGAATTTTTTTTTATAACGTGAAATTGTAACAAACAGTATTTTAACTTTGGGTCTAAATATATGAATAGTTTGCCCAGTTTTCTAATGCAATTTCCAAGTATTTTTCTAAGTAATTCAAATTTTACTGAATGAAATTCTCTCCAATTAAAATCTGAATTTATTTAGGGCATTATAATAAACAAGTGAACTTGAAAGAGAAACAACAGATCAGGAAATTAGATTTTTTTTCTGGTATGACAGCTCATATGTAATCAGAACCATATAGATTTGCATTTTACAATTGCTAGAATGAATAACTAAGGTTGGAAGTATCTAATGTTCTGTAGACATCAATATGTGTTGCTGCAAGACATTCAGCATGATCAGACTGAAATATCTAAATGAACATGCTTATGAGTTAAACATATACACTGCGTAACAGGCAAACAAGTAGGATCAGGGTGCGCTCTAATGTACTGTAATTGGGTTGACAGAAATAAAAGGAAAAGTCAGAGTCCATCAAGAACTGTTCAGTAAAAAACACACAAAAAGCAAAAGATTGTCTTTACAATTGAACAGTTGCATCAAAAATGGTCAAAGCATTTTAAAAGACATAATTTTATGTTCTGAGAAAACAGAACTGAAAATAAACCACGTTACCATATATTTCCCTTACAAAAACTGGCTTTTAAGCCATGTTATGTCTAAGGAGTTTGAGTACAGCTACTAACTTTTCCCCTCCCTCTCTCTCTGCACTGCTTGTTTTGTTTGGAATCCAGGCAGGTAACAGATAATCTTTACAAAACACTAGTATTGCTTTGCAAGCTCCACTGCAGTTTAAACGTACACAACAACTGAAAAGACTTGCTTTTTTTATTATTTTTTAAACAACAACCAGACCTTAAAACAAATGTAACAAAAAAAAACCCCAACCAACCCCCAGAAACTCTCCCTTTGAACTCAGCAAATATGCCTATGTTAAATCTCAAGTATTTGAAATCCTTTATGGCATTCTGTTGGGTTTATGAAAATAATATTTTAAAAGACTTTGAAAATCATGTCACAACACCAGTTTTACAGTATTAATAATTCAAAGGATATGTAAGGACATGTTTTATCAGTTTGTCTCATAGAAAGAAATTAAATAATTAGCAAGAAAGCAATTACTTGAAAAGGATAATACTCTTCTAAGATTACTGTGTTTAGCATTTCTTCTTTTTTTTTAATCAGTCAATACTATTTGAAGGCATCAATATAGAATTTACTGTGCACACAACATAAAATGACTCTTTCAGAAGAGACTTGCTGTTGCACACTATACAGCAGATTGATTTTCTGAAAAGGAATGCAGCCTGTACTTAACCTAACAGTGTAACCTTGTTGTACTACATGAAAAGGGATCATGCATATTGATTTCTTTATTACAATTCCTCTTGTGATCAGTAAACATTCGTAAACCCTTTTTCTTAGGGGAAAAAAAAAAAATCTACTTTGAAATTAGCAAATATAAAGAGGCTTCAATTTTATATTCTGAAAGTGTCCTTCTTTTCACAGGGAGATAGATGCCAGACTATTCTGGTTTTCTTTGCCTGTATTTTAGGGGTACATTTCTTTTTCAAGTTGCCAAAAACAAGCAAACTGGATTGATGCCACTGACAAATCGCTGGGTTTGCTAAACTTGGTAGGTTTTTCCTAAAAAAACCTTAGATCCCTGATGTACATATTCATTCTCCTTTAAAAATAAAGGCTTGTGTACAAAAAGAGCAAAACAGAGGGGGAAAAAAAGAGGCAGGATCACAGGGGAGAAGGAAAAGACCTCGTACAGTATCTGCCCTGATGAAACTAACCGAGAATAGCAATGGAACACAAATTTTATATTGCTTTCTTTTGAACACTTCAGAGTCTGCTAACATGTAGTTTCTGGAATCGATGTAAGCAATTAAAAAATTTCAACCAAAATGTTTTGTGAGGCGTAATTACTATAAGGTCACTAGATATTATTTGGAGTCAGTTCAGTTTATCACATTACGACGTGACAGGACATGAGGCAAAAATTATAAATTCCTTCCCTAAATCTGTCCTTTTCTGATTTAGATGGATGAAGAATAATTAACTCTTAATTATTCAGATGACTTCAAGGCAGTTTCAGGATTCAGTAAAGAATGCAGTCATTTTAACCAAGGAAAGCAGTCTCCTATCATTTATCAAATCTTGCAACTTGACCAATGATGAATAAAAAAATCTATGTTTACCCATAGCCCTAACTGCTACCTTAGAGGTTGTTAAGCAACAAAATTTCCTTTAAATTCTACCATATGCAAATTATCAGATGCAATTTGCATTTTAAAGTATTTAACTCTACATATTTATTGGATTTTGAGGCCATGCTGATCATTGATTTATGTGCTTCTGGCAATCATATTTCCATATTTGTATGATTTTGATGACAGTAATAATTCAAATATGCAGAAAGTTGTTCTTTGAACAATATCTTTAATTACGTCCTCAAAGCATCATTGTTTTGCCTGGTGTCCTGACAAAAATGGTTTGAAATGAGAAATGGCATTAGGATCTGAAATGCACAGAAGTACATTTGTCCTTTGCTGTCTAGTACCAAATGCACAGAAATGACTTTTCATGTTAACCAATCCTCAGCCCTAACCAGTCTGCAAAGCCCAGCAACCTTGCACGTAAATACTTTATTAATTCTGACACACTTTCACGACAAATTCAATCACAGTTCATAGGATTTCTGTTCAAAATGCAAAACCTGCCCCATTTACTTTGCCGCTAACTCAGAAAGTTTTGCTGCCACATTTTTTTATTAGAGTTGTCACAAATTATGTGCACTCTTATGAAAGCTATCAAGAACTGTAATCATTAAAAGATCCACAAATATTTTACCCATTTACTTCTCAAACACAACCATCAACCATGTCTTCTGTCACCACTATCGGAGCAGCTTGTTTTAAAACAAGTTTGGTCACTGGAACACATGTATAAACTTTTTAGAATAATTGTTCACTCATGTACAAATATACAAGAGTAATGCATTAGCCTACACGATGAACTTGTGTTTTAGTTAAGCATTCCTATTTAGACTAATGTTCATTTAAATATTGTGCAAAAGTCAAATATTATCAGAATAATATAACATTTTACTTCGGTGTTGCATAGATTTGCTAGTTTGCTGTTTCCCCATGAAGTGTTCTACATAATACTCTTTCTGCCTCATTCAGGGACAATCTAATATTTAAAATAAAACAAACAACAGACCCCTTTCCAAGTTATATATAATTTAAGAAGACTCTGTTTCTTTTAAAAAATGTATAAGTAGTTCCATAAATAGAGTTGAAATTAACCTAAATTTATCAACATTTTTCCATCTGTAAAACACACAATATTAAATTCTTATGAAATCATTAGGCATGGAGTTTGCTTACTCAGAACCAAAACATACTGCAGCATAAATGGGTGCTTCCATGACTTTTTCTTAAATATGTTTTACAAAAAGAACCTTCTTAGTATATTCTATCCTGCCAGATAGGCAAAAGCAATAATGAAGGTATGCAGCAACCATGATGATCATTAAAAAAATAAAAGCAAAAACGAAGGAGAAACCCTTTACTCTTCAGAGTAGTGGCATTTTTTTGGCCTGTAAATATCTCAAAACAATAGTTTTTCCTCAGAAAGACTTGAATATTTTATTTATGGATGTTGAACAAAAATTTAGTGCAGCCTGTAACTGTATAAAGCACTGCTTTATTTTTTTTATGGGAGCACCCCAGGCAAACAAACATATAATGCAGACCTGACGTCAGGCACCCTAGCACACTTGTTACAATTTATTTTTGTTTAATTCCCCAGGTGGAACGAAAGAATTCACAAGTTTGTAGTATCTACTACTTATCTCATTCAGATATAAGCTCCTTGGATCAGTAAATAAAAGAAAACGGGTGTAATTCTCCTTGGGTCATCCTTTAAAGAGACATTTGCTATTATGTTAAATATTATGGCACACCACCACACTGAATCTAAACTCACTTCAAAATGCATTTTAAAGTCAATTGCAGGATTACTGTGCTTCTTGATTCACCGTAATGCAAATATCTTGTCTCGTTCCAAGCAAGCATTCTGTTAGTAAAATACATGACATTTGCTGACCAACCCTTAGGAAATAATTAGATAAAGACAAGCTGGTTTTTTTCAGTCCCTATCAGATTAAAAATGTTTACCTCTTCACCAGACAGGGAGGATGCACTTACTATCAAAATTATCCAAATAAGTTTATTGCTAGGGATGTGTTAACAATACTACAGGCAAATGCGCAATCTGCACAGAAAGAATTCATTTTTACTTATGAAAGGCTCCATGTTTTACCTTTAAATCCTTCCAAAGATCATAAAGATAAATGCCTTTGTAATGTTTGAATCTATTTATAACACAGAAGAGCTGCTGCTGCTGCTGGAGGTGAAGTTAAAGCAGCGCTTTCACAGGGAACATGGAAAATTAATTTGAGCCTCTCCCTCCAACACTCCCTAGTGGCTAAGAACAGAGGGGCCTGACCTCTGGGGCCATGGTGCAGGCACAGGCGTAGGCAGTAGTGCAGGCAGTGGCACAGGCAGAGGTGCAGGCAGGGCTGGCTGCAGCTGCCTGTGCTAGGCAACCCTTTGGGCAAGGTACGAGGAAAAGCAGCCCTGCATGCCAGCCTTTACGGACTGGGAAAGCAAAACTGTCCTGTGAGTGTAACACTTGGTTGCTGTCCCACGGAGGAGCGAACACCACAGCCACATGTACCACCGCCAAGAATTGGGAGGCAAAAGAGGCAGCGAAGGGGCAGGGGAAGAAAAATGACACCACGGCATCCTGGTGTATTAACAGCCCTGTACAAACACTTCAGAGGAAATACAGAGAGGGGTTTTTAGTTCTGATTCTCTGTATCTACATTCTTCCATTTAAGCTAAAGTTTTTACACCTGTGAATGTGCACATGTGTTATTAAATAACCTAAAGACTATGGAAAAGAGAGACATAACAATTCAGCTGAAATTAAATCTCAGTAAGGGGAAAAAAAAGAAAGTCCAATTCACTGTGACTAGCGAATCGTTTGTGGAAATGCTTCATGTAGGAAGCATATTACACAAAAAACAGCAATGAACATGCTTAATAAATCTCTAAATTCTTCCTAAATAATTAGGGACATTATGAAGGGGCTTCCAAGGAATTTAAATATGTGAATAGACACAAGTTTACACAACTAGAAATACATTCTAAGCAAACATGTTTGGCATCTCACAGCCCATTCTTAGAGGCACAATTGTTACCTTAGAAATTTTTCTCTTCCCCCTCCCCCCCCCACACCCATTTCTTTCCTTTATATAGCCCCTTAAAGTGCTCCAGGGACTTATTATCGTGCATCCCTTGTCCTGACCATAATTGCCCTCCAGGTACAATCCTTCTCATGACTGAGATGTCCTAAACACAGCCAGGTGCTCTGTAGAGCAGCCAACACATTTCCACAGTGTAAGGACTGGGTACTGGGCACGTCCTGGTTCCACAAACATTGGAGGGAACAGAACTAATGCAGTTTACCTTATTGCAATCTGTGATTCCTGATGAACTTGCTGTATATGCTCTCAAGAAGGGGTGAAATACATTTTCCTCTCAGAGAATAAATTCCTTTAATGAATCATGTGACTACAACAAAAAATCTAAACATACAAGAAAGCTGAGATTTTACACATATAATCCAAAATACTCCATCTTAGAACTTAAGAATAACACAGCATTCATTTATTTTCTAGAATACTTAAGCCAGTATTAAACTGTAAAACTATTCTGTAAACACATTAAATTTTGGCCCTTAAGACTATGACATTGTAACTAAATGGGTAAATGAAAAATATTTTAGTTACAGCTAGGGCCTCTCAATATATTTCAGGGATAACAAATGAATCCTTAAATCAATACCATAAAATATACAGAATTTATAAATAATTAAGACATTTATCTTCATGGTAGAGAATAAAGTTATTGTATGTAGTTTAGATATGAAAATGAAAATCCTGTATAAAACTCGTACCATTTTTATCATTTGCAGAGCTCAGTAGCACTGCTTATTAATAATAGATTAAGCAGTTGTAGCCAGCTATATAAATTGGCAGTTGATTGCAAAGGGACCTAAAATTGCAATAGTACAGCATAGCACTTAATGCAAAAAATGGCCCTTTCATTTGTAAAATAACAAAAAATCTGCACCTTAAATTGCTTCACTCAGCTTGTAGCTGTTGCAAGGCAAAAATGAAAGTAATATGGTAAAATTAAAGCGATACAGTAGCAGCATTTAGCAGCAAATATGAGTACAAATAAAAGTCAGTTTCACCACTTCCCTCTCATTGAAAATTAAAGCAAAACATTCCGTAGTTTACATGATGAATTCAGAATCACTCGATCTGAGAAAGTCAGAAAGCATACATAATATTTCAATGTTTTACTGTGAGCTACTTCATAAAGTACAAACGAGTAATGGCACCTTTGAAAGAATTCCGCTCTGCTAACTGCTAATGAGTAGCTTTTCAGAAGCAAGCTGCTTTCCCAGGGACTTAGAAGAAATTCCTTTGTATCAACTTAGTTGTATGCAAATTAGGTTTAAAAAAAGAAAGACCTGGATGGGAACTGGGAGTATCGAAACCTTGCAAAGTACAACACAGATGCAATGCTCAGGTAAATATACTTGTGTATGCGTTAAAGTCACCACTTCATGCTTAACAATGAAAAGCCTTACTCAAAAAAAATCTGCTTCTACAAAAGCTAAAGTCAACTTGTTAAAAGCAAGTGATACACAGCCAGTTTCCATTTAAAATGCCTAAACTCAGGAACAAAACAAAAAGATTGTTGAGACTCTGGAAGTGTCCACTTTTATATATCTAACATACAGCTTTTCAGCAACTTAGTTCCTTCAGTGTTTGCACAGTGTAAGCATTCTTCTAATCGTGCACAATTAGAAATACTGGAAAACTGTAACAGATATAAGAGTCACATTATGAAACCTCAACTAACAGGGAAAAAAGAAGAATTATAACATTTTTCTGGAATTTAAAAAAAGGTGTACATAGGAAAATAGTGAATAGTGCATGACTAAGCACATGAAATAAGAAAAATGTACAGGTCAACTCATTTATAGTAATTCAACCTTCATCTTCTGATTTACTTACTGTAAAAAATCTATTATAGCCACAATTTGGTAGTGAACTGTAGCCATCTACTGGAATGAACAGATAAAGCAAATGTTTAAGACAATGTTCCTCCCCAGGAATTCAGCTTGCTTTGCGTGCTCTCTAGTATAAGCCAGAAAAACGAACGGTGTTAGGTGCTATTAATACTGGAAAAGGAATATCTCTCTGAGCCAGCACAGGTTAAACAATGTCAGAAATACACTCATTCATTTGGCAAGCACGTTTGAAAACAGAAGAAAAAAAAGGCAATCCTTTTTACAACAGCAATGCATATTGTCTGCTATAAACAGAAAATATATCTGACGATCACCATATTTACATTTTCAGAAGCACACAATAACAAGTGTTTCAAGCGAAACAAAATACTACTTACTTTTATTTTAAAGCAAACCAAATTAAATATTTTCAGCACTGTATGGATTTAGGACAGCGGATTTCATTAATCGCCATCAACATGTAACATAGTATTAATAAGCTCAACTTTCCTTTATTTGAAAAGCAAAAAGAAAAGATCTACCCATGCCAAAGTCTGCTGCTGTTCTGAAACATGGGAGCTTACACCAACACTTAGGCAATATTCTGAGTACAGCTCTGGTTGCATCATAAGGTATCTGTCATGAGGTAAGGAGGCATGTATTAATATTCCCAGAGTAACTAATTCAGCCTATGTTCAACTTTAAAGTATACCTTCTAAGACATCTCAAATACTATCAGGAAAGGAGTGAATGCTGATGGGATAACAGGGACCTGCAGAAAAAATCCAAACCCATTATGGAAAAAAAACAACCTGCAAAAAGAGATGATACCTTTTATTAGAATATATGATACTACTGGAAGAGTGAGCAAGTTCTCCTCTTAGGCTCAGGTGAAGGGACTGAGATGGAAAACATGTCAGCTTCTTCCAAAGGTATAGTTTCATCTACAAACATTACTTCCTTATACCTCTATGATCCATCACCACAGCTGCAATAACAACTAATAGTCTGTTCTCAGAGAAGACACTGCTAGTAGTACAGTGCCAAAGGCCAGTAATTTAGTTCCAAGCTCCGCCTATCAAGATATGTCATCAGATGCAGAGATGCTAATAAAATTGTTGAATAAGGAAAGGGGAAACTAACCAGAATAAGATCCTGTTGTTCCACTCTTAGTGCAGATTTGGGCCACTTTAATTTCTGTTACAAGGGGACACACGGGCTATACTATCAGTATACTATACTATACATTCCCCTCTGTCCTCTAGGTGTTTTGGCCTTACACAAGTAAAATCAGTCTCTTCCAAGCATCTCAGGTGCCCTAAAGAACTCAGTTATTCATAAATGCAAAAGAAAAATGTTTTCTTTTGCATTTGGACCCTAAAACAGCTCCAAGAGATTTCTCAAGATTTAAAGTCTGCCTTGAGTAAAATTAGCCCATAGAAATAAGGTACAACATTTAATCACTACAAAAGAAGAGCAATCCAAGAAGATGGGAAGCATAATGGTCTAAATCTTTAACCTTATGAATTGCTTCTGGAACTGTTTCCTGAAAAAGAGGACAAATACAAGAGGGAAGTGGAGGGCACCGATAGCATTCAAAAAGCAATAGTAAATCACTGATATGTACACACACACTCAAAGGGTACACCCAACAAAATGAAAATCCTTATGCCATGATTAACCCCTATATAACTCAGCCTTTACAGCTCAGAGGAAGCCAGCACAGTATTAAACAAAAATTATTAGATGGAACAAGTCAGCAGAGCTTTGCAGGCAGAGAGCTGTTAAGGTGTCCTCAACTGTGCCTAAAATTTCCTAAGTACATTTGAAGATCTGCCTTTGAAGATCATTTACTGAAGATCTGTATTTATTGTGAGACCAGCAATGCCACATGTGAAAATCAACTATGCCTCTTGTAGAAGATCAGCACCATTCAATAACTCTGTAATAATGTGAAATGTAACTAAGCAATTTTAAATGTGGAACAACGTCTTTGCAAGTCACTTACAAAGGCCATAAATTAAATTAATTAGTTAAGGTATAAACAGTAAAGCTTCGACTCAGGGAATTCAGACAGATTAAACTCTTTATGCTGATGGGCTAGCTCTGATGAAACCGGTTTTACTGCAGTAAACAGGGAGGAATTTGTACAAACTATCCCACCAAGCAGAACTGGTAACGAGCAGATAGGGTAGTAACATCTTTAACTAGCACCATTAAGCCTCAAAAAGGATAAACCAACCATGCATTGTCATCAGGAGCGGGGGGGGGAGAAAAAACTAACAATACAGAAAAACTCAGCTCTCCACCCCTCACTATTACAAAGCTTTACTAAACTACTGCTGAGTTCAATTCTCGTTATAGCATTCCTGAAATAGCTGGTACATCAAGATATGAAGGTGTTTTAGTAATTATTATAGTAAAATCAAATGCATTGATTGCTGGATTCAATCTTATGTTGATGAAATCTATTCTGATTCAGTTGATGATATAAATTTGAAATACCATGTAATATATGCTACAATTCAAAGAATGTTAGTTAGAGGCACCAAACAAAATTCCCAATGCATGGGTTATGTTTAAGACAGAGGAATGATAAATAACTGCAACTCTGCACAGACATGATGGTTTCCAGTATTTCAAACACTACACTACCAGGTAAAACAGCTTTTTTCTTTCCCTCTCTCCCTTCTCCCAAATCACTATCAGCAGTTTTTATAAAAGACATCTCAGTGAGATAACTTGTTATGGAATCAATAAATGATATGACAGTTCATCCAGTCCGTGTAGCACTATGTGGGAAGCAGTGCCCTTCTTGTTAAGGTTCAGTATTAAAAGATATGCTTGAAATACAAAAGCCTGCTGAACAAACAATGCTGAATGTCAAACAATTGACTATTTCTCACAAATTTCCGAACCCTGCTGAAGAAAATAACTGTGTATAGACAGCAATAACATTTAAAATTGCCTTTATCTTTTACAGACCATCGTAAATTTGGAGGGTGAAAAGTTGGTGCTACCCAAGTCAAGTGCACTACATCGCTTGAGGAAACCAAAATACAGCCAAAAGCATTCTGCAGTTTTACTGGCATTTTAAAAACATCTGCTTTTTCCATATAACCCTGAAAGACAAGTTTGTGCTATGCTACAACTGCTTAAACATAATCAACTGTCGGCTTTATGTGTAATACAGAAACCCTCAAAACCTGTCTCTGAATCATTAGATTAAACTGGATTAACATGTGACAATTACTGCACCCACCGCACGCAGGCAGCATCCAAAACGAGAGGAGGCTGGAAAGATATAGGATCACAAGTCCTACAGAAACTACATGGCCATTCCCTATATAGGGTTTTCCAGTTTTAATGGCCTATTTCACAGAATAGTCTCTCAGAAATAAACTCAACCTGTCACTACGAGGCAGCCCAACATGCTGATTATACTAAAATTATGAATCTCTTTCTGAAGCACAGTGTTATTCAAATCCCTTCCTCTATCCCCTTCCTGCTCTATGAGGCTCAACAAGCTGGAACAATAATGTGCTGAGCCACCGCAGCAAGGTCGGCTCGACGAGATTCGATTCATCTTTTATACAACTGCGTGTTCACGCTTCTCAACAAATGAAGCCAAATAAAATCCGATCCTCTGCACTATCAGCTACATCTGTTACTCTAGAAGGTAGGTCCGTTGCATTATCTTTTTCCCCCAAAATCCTTTACATTTTTTGTTTCTTCATCCAAATCACTCCCAATGCTTTGAGCTAACGACTTTTGTTTTCAGCAATTATTTTCACTCCAGCGCTTGGAGGACTGATTCGGAAAACAAGCATAAATTGATTCCAAACACTCTAATTATCAGTAATGAACACCTATCATATTCTATAAGTAAAGAACCGATTAGTTACACTCTGGGAAAAGCGTACGGCTGAAAAGCGAGGCGCTAAAAATACACCCTGACAGACGACACTGCTGCTTTTGGTAGAGCACCGAGGGGTCTCGGTATCGGGGCCCGGCTTAGGACGAAAGCGATGGGTACGGGCCCGAGGGGGAACGCCGGGAAACAGCGAGAAAC
>JBAFWW010032737.1:0-11592 GCA_036873685.1 Agapornis canus | reverse complement strand
CAGTTTTGTTCCCAAGCCGCTACTCAAAACACAGTGCTGCACCAGCTACTAAGGCAGCGAAAAACTGACTGCTATTGCTGAACCCAGGACACTAGTGTTCCCAGGCTGCAAGTCAAAAACACAACACTGCACCAGCTACTAACAAGGAAAAAACTGACTGCTACTGCTGAACCCAGGACACTTCTCTATGTGAAACTGAAATTTATTAATAAATAGATTAATACAAACATTATTAATAAGTATAAGCTACTTCCCAGCAGTCATTGTGCCAGGGCAGGACAACTCAGGCTTAAAATAACAGGAATGGAAAGATAATTCCAGGAGCATCCTCCTCCCATAGTTCTTGGACAAGATGACAACCTGCAGCAGGCTCCTCATAGTAGAGGAGAGAGTGCAGGCAGTTGTTAGGTTACCGTGTAACTGCTCATCCTTGACAAAGCTAACTGATAAAACTAGTTGATAGAAGCAAACACACTGCTTATAAATGCAGCTAGTGGGCTGATTAGCATAAGTTCATGACAAGTGCCCTATGCTGTTAAATAACAGCACAGAAAAAGAAAGACTTAAAATACCAGTTGGAAAAATAAACACTTTGCTTAACAGGAGGCTCCCCTGACATGCATTAAGTTCAGAAAAACATCTTGCTAAACCAGATGGTTATTTCACTTAGATCTCTTTACTACAGAGATACAGTTGCTAGATAGCAACAGATACACAAAAAATCACAATATGCATGTACCAAAGCAGGTTTATAGAAATAATAAAATTTTAACAGCACTTGTACTATAACAGTGTATTTAAATACTAAATGAAAGCAACAGTTGTCAAAACACCCAAGCACAGAGAAATCCTGAATTATAAAGCCTCTCCCCAGGGAAATGAAAGATCTACACGAATACTTAAGTAAGGCTTTACAACCATGCTTTACGGAAAGTGGATGCACTCTCACTCTCTAATAGTGTCCCAATTCCTAATAGCAAAGGTCCTGTTGAAAGTAAGAGTCATGGTTTGAAGGTTACATTATTGTAAATATTGTTTGTTATGGTTTATATTGGTAAGTGTCTCATCATGTTTGGTTGAGCTCCAAACTCATGTTTGAGCTCAAACATCATGAGCTCAAACATCATGTTTGGCATGAGCTCCAGTGCAGCATCAAAATTATGACTGGAAGTGGCAGCTATTTAGAGAGGTAGAAGCAAATTAGCAATGAGAATTAAAACTGTCAAAATTTCACAGGTATTCAAATCATGTTACTCATAAATTAAAGCAACTACAAGAATATTAATTATGCTAATAAAAGTATTTTATGCTAATAACATAAAATGTTAAAAGCGTAAGTCACACCACTTATCTTTTGGGAGCAAGATGCATGAGCCTTACTGTAAAGTGCACTTACCGGTGCAGGATTATCTTTAGCTTCCACACCAAAAACATCTCGTTGTTTCACTGTCAGTAAATCAAATTCTTTAGTATCATCATCATCGTCATCATCATCACCTTCAAAGAACTGCACAGAGTCTGGATTTGGTACCCTACTTGGTACAGGAACTTCTTTTTCTTCCTTCTCATCCTCCAATACCTCTTTTGATTCATCCTCAGACTCACCACTTTCCTCAGCACCTTCACTGGAAGCAGAACATTCTTCAGTTTCTTTCCTTCTCTCCTTTTCCTTTGTTTTGTTAACGGACACCTTACCACTGGAATTACTTCCACATTTCTTCACTTCTTCCTCATTCATTGAGGAGGGGGAATTTTTATTTTGCTCTGCCCCCTTCAAGTGATCTTTCCCATCAGCTGCCTCCTTTGCAGATAGCTGTTTCTGAACCTTCTGAAGAAATCTCACACGAGGAGCCATTGCAAGACCAAGTGATCTAAAGTATGAAATAAAACAAATAAATTAATCTGAAAGGCAAACAAAATCTGACTACATTAGAGGCCCTCATCAATGACTCAACTGATTCAATTTTACTTGTTGTAACTCATATCAATACATTTTGACCAACCTTCTTACAAAACAGCGTTTGCCCTAGAACAAGACAATCTAGCTTGAAAATTGCAACTCCCTAACATTAAGGGAGGAAAGGAGATGAAATAACTGAGAACTCTTAAGAACAGTTACAAATCCTCCCAGGAAAGAAAGCAAACAAAGAACCTGAAAAGCTGTAGACAAAACCAGATTATCTATGATTCACAATAAAATACAGTGGAAGAAACACCGATGTGATTTGGTATTGAGGATATATGGATGTCATGTCAAGTACTGGGACATCACTGACCTTTCTCAATGTCCTTCACTGCTAGAAATGCAGCCAGAACATTACCCCCACCATCTTATGGTGACTGAAAGATTAGAACAGCAAACACAGTATGGATAAATGAATGACTGCAGAAAAAGCTATGGAAAAGACATTTCTCTCTCAAAGGAAATCTCTCCTGCCTCCATCCCTATACAGCAAGGCTTTACTTTCATGGCATGTCAAACCTGATCCTATCAAATCCAAGCTCAAAAAAGCAGTATTTAAGCCTCTTTCACAGTCTATGAATCTTCTCATTAGGTGAATAAAAAATGTAGGGGCACACTGGCACTGTGCAAGGAACACACACAGACCACAGCTACATTTCAAAACACACAATACAGAAGTGATGGTGAGTTTGTAATAGAGCTTGTATGTACTCCTTAAATACTCCTTAACAAAGGAGTATTTAACCAAGTAAAATGGCTACATATATGCACAGAAATATAAAAGACCAGTCTCTTGATTCAGATTGTTCAGTTCTACACCACCTCTCCTCTCAATGCTGCTCATTTGAAGTACACAGCATTATGTCTTCTCTTCACCACACAAATCTGAATAAAGAAACCTGAGTTGCTTCACAGGAGAGAAATCAAATCTATCCTTTCTGGTGGAAATGTCATTATGAGCAGTCCATGAAGCATCCAAATGGTACTGCAGAGCTGCAAGAGTGGACTGTAGGCCCCAGAGAGCCTTGAACTGTTGTTAATGGTAGCCCAAGGGACAGAGTAGTCAACAGGAGAGGCACCCTGCTTAAGTAACAAACAAGCATGCAAGAAACCAAACGCAATCACACCTGTGGTTAAACAGCGCAGTTTTGGTAGGGGCCACAAGCTAACACACTGAGAAGTGGATACACCCCCAAAAAAGCTGCCCACACTATTCAGACAAGGCACAACTTTTTCAATAAAGTCTGTCTTAATTTAATGTAAAGTTCATTTTAAGTATTTTTGATAAACCAGTACTGCCATTCTACAAGGAATTAATAGTAATAATAAAGCAAATGGAGGTTTATGAAAAAAAACAAACCAAAAACAAAAACCAAAGGTTTTTAACCAGTGTATTTTGCACATGCATTGAAAGTGCAAGGATAACACAACACATCTGAGAACTGAAACAGGTGCAACCAGCAAACTTAAACTTGTTTCAGTGTTTGACAGCTAAACCTAATTACCTCTGCAATAAAACTATGTGTTGAAGTTCAGCCTGATAACTAACTGAAACAAAAGTAACCAAACAAAGCAGAGGTAATGCTTCACCAGCAGCTGGAGGAGATTCAAACCTGGAACTGGGTCTTAACACCAGACACAATGAAACACAAATAAAGAGATTGCTAGGATGTCAATGCCATCTCCTAAGCAAGGCAATCGAGGTAGCTAAAAAAGAACCCTTTGCAAGAAAACAACTTTTTTGCTTTTTCAGATTTCACAACATCATTCTATATAAAGTGTTGCTGTCAACCACTGACAAAGTACTGCAAGAAGTAGTACTGTATGGCAACTACTCAATCTGTTCACTTCTCTTATGCAGACAGACACAATGTACACATGGTTGCAAACTCAGATTTTCATCACAGCTTTTCTTCTATGTCTCTGCATCTAGTATCAAAGCTCAGGATCATGGCTGCAGAGAAAAGCTTGACAAGGTGAAGAAACTATTCTCTCCACAGAAAAGCTGAAGAAGTCAAGAAGAGCAGCCCATGATGTGGAGGAGATTTCACCACAGCTTTTCTCATTCAAGAGTGAAATCCCACCTGCCAGACTGCTGTTCTGCACTGATGTCTTACTTTAATAATTGCATAAAATTAATTATCAGTTAGTGTTGGCCAATTTTTCTACAATTTTCTAGCAACCCTACCAAAAGACTAGTGCAATTAAGAATTCAAGTGACATCTGAACCAAAGAAATACAGCCCTCAGACCTGGGGGAGAGAGAAGGTTTTAAGGTGAAATTTGGTAAGAAAGTAGCAGTAGAGAAGCTTAAAGTTGTCTGCAGAGAATGACAAACACTTTTAATTACATAACTTCTCTAAGAAAAGTCAGCATTTTGTCTCATTACTGCTTCTTTTCCATAGTATATTCCAAATGAAGAACAACTTGGGACAAACATACTCTATTACTGCTAACAGTTTCTTTAGAATTTATTTCTTAATAATCTGCCAAGTCTAGAGTCATACTAAAAAAGCCTAAATATATGACCTAGATTTTCTTTCCATTAACTAGGAAGGGCAATATCAGTTTCATTAATTCATTAAGTGGCAGTCAGATCACAATTCTACTCCAACTGAAGTTACAGATACTGATTTTAGTGATAGCATTTCACACACTCTTCTGGAATCAGAAATATACAAGGTTTTCTCATAAGGACACACCAAAAGCAGGTAAGTTATTTAGTGAGAATTCACAAATTCTAACACACTAAAAACATGCTAAAACCACAATGCAGTCCTCAGACTATGGTAGCCTTTAAAAGGCAAGACAAATTCAGCTGACAAACCAACAATCTTGTGTCATATTTTGGTGTGACATGCAATGACTTCTTGGGAGCAAGCTCTTTCAGACAGACATCTTAAATCAGCTACTAAACGCAATATTGAAACCAATGGATTATTTCGGTACGGTAAATGAAAGTACAGTTGACAGTTCTATTCATCAACAGAAACTGAGATAGCCAGACATCGTTTTTCCCTAACATTGAGCAGGGAATGCATAGCTATAACTGAACAAAACACATGCAGTGTTCAGGTATCTCCTTCAATTCAAAGCAAGTACACAAAGATTTTCAGGTAATAAATCAGAAGACTAAAACTCCAAAGAAAGAACACTGTACAGCTTTAAGAATGCCAGTTTTGTTTGCTATTGAATAAGGATATTCAAATATTGGCAAAAAATTTTTTCAAATTAATTCAAATGAATGATGTATCAGACTTAAAATACTGCCTTCTCTGAAGTTTGTTAGTTATGCTTAAACACAGACCTTGCGTGTGCTTACACTAACACAGTAACTTCACTATGCCTCTATCCAGATTGGCTGAAAAGCTGGGAATATCTCAGCTCTTTAGGACAGAATTTTCAACAGTCAGCAAATTCTGCCCTTGCAGGAACAAATTAAACAGGGAATTTAAGACCAGCACAATCTTTCCATTTTTAGTGTTTCACAGAAGCTCCTAACTTGCACCTAGAAGATTTCCAGCACTTTTTGAGATATAAGCCAGTTTTAAGGAAGATGAGGTCACTTCTGCAGAACTGCTGCATAACAATTACACACAAGTTAGTGCCTCGTTCTAATACTAAGTTACTACATTTACTAAATATAAGATATATTCCATTAGTGAACCTCTTTGAAATTATCTGAACCCATAAAAACACAGCACAGTGATTTCTTGTACTGCAGAATAGCTTCAGACAAAAACTGAAAATACCCTGAAAAAGGTTAAAACCTCCCACAAGCTATTTTAGAAGGAATATATATTACTTGCTGCGCAATATATGCTACGTCTACATTTAACATTTGAAACGTTTTCAGAAGGCAGGATGAGCAACCATTTGACAACAGGGGAAATCAAATCAAGTGAAGTGACAAATACGAATTAATAGGCTTTCCAGATGGTCTAATTAATAACCAAAACGAACAGAGAAACTGCTCTTGCTGTGTTATTTACTTTACTAGCTAGTTTATCCCTCCACCTTGGGGAGCTCAAATTATTCTAGTAATTATGGGTCAGGATCAAAGAGAAGGCCAACAAACAGGATGTCATGGTTGGAATCTAATCTCTTAGAAGACCAAGATGGAGTCTTCTTTACAAAACTAAAAGCAGCCTCTGCATTGCAATTGCAATTTGGTACCTGAGCCACTCTTGACACCTGCTCAAAGGGCAACACAGCAAAGCACAAGCAACAGATTTCTAGAGCATTTCTAGATGTATTAAAGAGCATTTCTCCAAGTAAGTTGGATTAGCCAACTCTGAGAGTCATTCTACTGGAACTGCTACTCATGCATATGCAAGTACATTTACTTCTAAGGTGAGTGAAGGTCAATAGCTGGCTTGGCTGTAAAATGAGAGAAGACAGTTCAAGATCCTAGAAAAAACAAGGATGATGACTAAGAGAACAATGACCCTGGACTTTGAGAGAGGAGACTGCAGTCTGTGCAGAGATCTGTACGGCAGGATCAAGAATGCTCAGAAGCTTACAGAAGTAGTTACAGAAAGCTCAGAAAGGGATGGATGGATCTCCAGGTGGTTGAGGGGGAGTTGCATGAGAAATTCCCCAACATACAGATCATTGAAGGGAATATTGAGGCTGATACGAATAATACCATATGAGGCTAAGATTAACTAGGTAACGGCATGAGAAATATGAACTGTGGCTACAGGTGCATGAAGACTGAAACAACTGGGAAAAAGTAACGAGGGGCATTTTCTTTAGCTGTAAGGAGACTGGGTTTGTAGAAAAGGAAGTACAGGGGCAGTGAGGAGGGCCCAGAACCAGCAAAGGGATGATGAGATGTGCAAAGCCTGTGATTGGTGCTGCCTGTGACAGGCAGCCCTGTGCTTGCTCATGGCAGCTGGAGTAAGGTAACAAACAAACCCCTTTGCCCTGGCTATCCAGTCAGGGTCAGGCCTACATCCACAGCCAGGGGCATCACGGTAAGAGTAAAGTGGATGCTTTCCCTCTTCAGTGAGAGGACAGACTGATGCTGACAGATGGATCATGTATCCTGGCATCACCCACTTCAGTCCTGACAGCACCCACTGCTTTGTAACACTGATCTGTAAGCAATACTTGCAAAATTAGCTGAGTACTAAGTTGTGCCTATCAGACATTTGACAAATAACTTGGCTTCAACATACTTTATTCTCTATGTACTAATACAGGGATAAACAGACAAAAATATGCTGCATTCCTCCTGGAAGACATCAGGAAATACACAGAGGAAATTACTTTGCCTGCAGCCCCATAGAGCTGTGACTAACCTGTCCATCCAGCACACTCACTTGTTAAGATTTGCCCTGGAGACTGGTATGTATATATCTTAGCATTTAACAAAGTAAAGTGCCTGGAATCCCTGCATCTTTTTTACCTTGTCTCCTAACCAACAGGCCAGACTAATTAATCATTCCTTTCCACCCTGGTGTTTGTTTACATTTTCTTATATTTTCAAAGCTGTCCTTTGCAATGAAAAGACAAATTTCTCTTTTATGCAAGCATCAAAGTTCTCCTTCACCAAACTTAAAGGCTGCCTACATTAACACAAGATCTGCAAGTCTTCCACCAGCAAATTATTCTTGATAGCAATTTGCAATGTGAAGATACTGGAGAGAATACTAATGTACTATAGCTTAGAGGTGATCAGTCTCAAGAATACATATGTGCATAAATGTATAGACATGCACACGCACACTTCAATATATTTTTCTTAAACACATAATAATTCTATATAATATATAAAAATCAAAAAGACTACTGCTTTTCTACAGACTCAACACAGATTAAAAGAATCTTTGTGCACAGACATGGCAGGCAAGAGCAATGAAGAAAATGGACAACAGCCTGACAGACTGAAATACAAACCTGACAAGGGCATTAAGCAGCCTATTTTCTCTGCAGGATTTTTAGTGGAGCAACATCTATCAGGTTAGCAGAAAATCTCCACAGAAGGGCTGAAATACTTTTTAGAGAATACACACAAAAGAGAAGAAAAGATTCTGAATCCAGGGTTTGCCACGAGTTTGTGCACAAAACGTAAAGCAAGGTCCCTTCTGAATGCAGAATTCAAACACACCAGACTTTGAAGACTTTTCTGATACATTAAGCTGACTGATCCACTACGTAAGTGGATGTGCAATGAATTGAAAAGGAGACTGCAGAGTGTATTTAGGTAGACTAGCAGTCTGAAGAGTGCATAAGAGAGCCAACAAACAGTTCATTTAGAGCAAAATCTCCAAATTATCCCCCAGATTTATTGTGTTCTGACTTTTTGATTACACTTCCATATATTTCATACCCTTGATTAAACCTCTCCTACTCCAAACAACTGTCTGGTTTCCTCCACTTTAATGCAGGAATGACTTACTAGGAACTTTGCAAAGCTGGAATTAGAACTGACTTTGATGAAAGACCAAATCCTGGCACAGAGGCCTGAAACGAACAGAACTGTAGACTACTCTGTCCACATCAGTATCAGACACTGGATGGCCACACCATGCTGAAACTCAGAAAGCGGCACTGGGATTCTGAAAATTCAGCATTACTACCATCTGTCAGCTGGTTTCTTAACACACCGGCTAAATTTGTGTGGTCATCCCTCTCAGCCCTAATCTTCTGCCACTACTCCTTACATCCAGAATAGCAGACCTATTAAGATGCTTTTAGGTTTTACAGACGCTGACAAATCACACAGGTGAATGGGCAGGCAACGTATCTAGTGAAATTTTTTCAAGTTTCTGCTAGTTCTCTAAGTTCTTCTAAGTCCATAAAGTAAGAAAGCTCCTTTTATAATAGGCTTATGCACCTTAAAAAACACCATCATGTTAATTGCAGCACAGCACAGGAAGACCAGGTGGTTTACAGTCTAGTAATTTGTCACATTTTAGTTCATTATGCCACATGTTGACAACTTTGAAGACTTAAGTCTTCTCTGTATGAAATTCCAGACATAAAATTAATTTACCATGCATCTTTGAGCATCTTCTTGCTCCCTTCTGACTACCCTACATCCCACGAGATTATTTGAAAACTTCACATCTTAAAACAATCTCAGGTGGTTGTCATCTGTAAAGTCAACCTATCAAAATTAATTTCCATCCCACACAAAATGTGAAATGATTCACATATATGTACAAAAATAGACACAGTAAAACAGATGCTATTCAGCCCAGTGCAGATGTTTCATCTTTACAAAGTACACTGAATCTTCTGAAAGTAATTTATGTCCAAGAAGCAATGTCTAAATTGCACTCAAAATGAAACTGCAATATATCACCTTTAGGTATGACCATTTGTTTTTAAATGCTACACTTCGCAGGTGGGCATTTAGCTATGAGGCTGAAGGGTGAATCTGGGGGGGGGGAAATAAAAAAATAAAAAAAACCCCACACAAAAACCACCACCAAAACCCAAACCTGTCATTCCTTACTTTCCCTTCACAAGTTTTGTCTTCTGTTGTGTATGGCAAATGTAGAAGAGTTATTTTTCTCTACAGACACACATTGTTTTTACAGGTAATTTCTATTTAGAATATACTTGAAAATATGCAAAGCACAGCATATATATGAAACTGTAAATACATTACAAGATTGTCCAATTCTATGTTAATATAGTCAAAACAGCTATTTAAAGCTATTACACACTGCAAAACGCACTATGCAGTGTTCACTTTCCAAGCTGATCATACTTACAGGGCATATTCTGCTAGAGGCAATTTGAAAACATCAAATACTTCTTTATTCTTCATTAAGTAGACTGAACGCAAGTAGGATACAAAACACTGAAAGAAAAATAAAAGTATTCAACAAAAAAAGGAAACCATTCAATTTCCAACACACTAAACTAGCATTATGCTGTTGCTCTGAATACAAAATAGAATTTCAATATGATGAGGTCTAATATTGATTTTGACTAAAGTTCTTTTACACAATACCCACAGACTAAAATTTATCATTACTACAGAAATGATGGAACTTCAAGTACCCAAATATTTCACTAATGCACATTAATTGGCTGAATTTCCCAACAGTCTGTAATGTTTTCCCTAGAAATAACACAAAGCAAATTGGTCAGAGTGAAACATCACTAGGTCTCTCTTTTTCTCCCAGCTTTTCTGAATGTTGCTAAGTTACACTGATATCTGAATCATGTGGAAGCAAGAACAGACTGCGCTGCTATCAGTTTGAGGCGTCCTGACTTCATCTTGGCCTCTAACTTTCGCTGTGGCCTACAGAAATTCATTATTACCTTGCATTTGTCATCAGTTCATTACATATGCACAATGAATGCAACTCAGCTGACCAACACAAATTCACTATACAATGTCTACTAGCACCAATTCAAGGTTGAAGTTTCAATTAATCCCAGACTTTAACCAAGAAAACTGGAAAATCCGCATAAATGAGTAACAATCTTGTGTTGCATTTTCCCTTTATTCTTCCCAAAAGGAGAGATTCTTACTCTTCTCATGTTTCTTTTATAAAGTTTATTTCTGCCTGTCATTAGCAGCATAAATACTGGAATATTTCAAGTATCAGAAAAGATCCTTGGATTTCTGTTGTTCATAACCTCGTTTCTAATACAAGCCAAAACTCCTTCCACAACACTTAAAACCAGCAACACTAGTAACAATAGCAAATTAAGCTCATAGGGTTATATTCAAGAATACCATAATAACACCCTTGTTCTGCTACCTACAGACACCTATCAGAGAAAATTATTGTATTAATAATTCATGTGGAATTATAAAAAAAACAAATTTGTTAACTTGAGAGAGAGGAAGAAAAGACCCAACAGCCAGAGAGCGTTGATCTCTTATGGGGATTCTTTAAATGCTTAGAAGAGAATAAACATTTCCAAAGGCAAAGAGAAAACAGAGACAGTAATTAATGTCATAAAGTCATACTTCTTCTGTTGGCAAACTGAAATAAAAACTATTATTTGTAAGATACATAGAGCTACAAGATACACTTTTCAAGCTGCCCAACACTTCATTATAGAAGTAAATTTTCATTTGCTTATTTTTCCAAATGCTAAATTGTTGGGTAAAGTTTCCTGTCTATCTTATGTCTTTCAATTAATTTTAGCAGTGGAAGGTGCTAGCATAATCCATTCAACTGCTACCGAAATGAGGTGTGGAATAACACACTTGTTTGATCAAATTAAATTATTAATCATTTTAGGAAGACAACCAGAAAGGCTTCAAATTTGACAGATCTCATTAATCTACTGCTGTCTAGCTAGCAGTGACAAAAATAAATGACAAAGCCTCTTTTTTCTCTGTATTGACAGGTAGAAAAAAGCAGGTTGAATCAGAATCATTTCTGTGAATTTGAGAGCTGCAGATCCAAAGATTTACATGAGTCACTACATGCCACACAGCAGAAATCTCATTCTGCCTGTTGGATAACCTATAAAGCCATCCACATTCTCTACTAGTCTATCTATGATACACATGGTTCAGAAATTTATAAATGATAGACAAGGGGCAGAAAGAACACACCTTTTTCATGGATATCATAGACTCATAAGAATCATTAGGGTTGGAAAGGACCTTAAGATCATCTAGTTCCAACACCCCTGCCATAAGCA
>JBAFWW010032735.1:2671-13885 GCA_036873685.1 Agapornis canus | reverse complement strand
AAAAAAAAAATTTTTTAAAAAAAAAAAAAAAAAAAAAAAAAAGCAAACCAACAAAACTTCTGGGAAAAAAGCAAACAAACAAACAACAACAAAAAAAAATGTTTCTTCAAATTTCCAGTGTTTTTTGAGCTGGAAATGGGAGGCATCATTATTTCCTTTTAGATTGTCTATGAATAAGAAAGGAAATTAACTTTTATGAAATTCCCTTGTGTATGTTCTAGCTTCATATATGTAAATAAAATTTGTATTATGAACATTAATTAAAGGAAGACACAAACTTGGTAGAGTGGATCCAGAGGAGAGCTGCAAAAATGATCAGAGGGCTAGAACACATTTCCCATTCAGAAAGACTGAGATAGCTGAGTTTCTTTAGCTTGGGGAAGAGAAGACTCTAGGGAGACCTTATTGCAGCCTTTCAGTATATTAAGAAAGATGGAAAAACACTTCTTACCAAGGCATGTAGTGACAGGGTAAGGGGCAAAGCCAAAATAAGTTATATTTAGATTGAAGGTAAAGAAGAAATTTTTCATGATGAGGATGGCAAGACAATAGGACAAGTTTCCCAGATAAGTTTCCCAGACAAGTTCTAGATGTCCTGACATTTGAAGTGTTCAAGGTCAGGTTGGACAGCCTTTTGAGCAACCTGATCTGGTAGAAGATGGCCGTGCTATGGGACACCTGCAGTTGGACTAGATGTTCTTTTAAAGGTCCCTTCCAAGCCAATCATGCTATGAATTATTTTTTCCATGATAACATCCACTGATTCTACCTGAAATTTGTTGCACTGTGAATATTACAGATAAAGGGTGTCCCAGGTTATTAGTAACATATTCAAATATGAAAAAATATATTAAAAACGAACGTATTTACTTTCATATTCTACAGGTGATGAACTGAAACAACCCAGTATTTCCTCCCTATTGAGATCTCACTTTGCATTAACTGCCCTGAAGCAGAATATTACTTGATACAATCTCAGTGCACACAGTCCATGAACCTCATTTCTCTTATGTAATGCAGGCAATAAATCTACCATTTGAATACTGTTGCATATGCATTATACATGTGTAATTTATATTCTTAAATGGTCATATTCAATAAAGATAAATTAATAATTCATATGCAGTAGCAGCTTCCCAGACTACAGAAGCTAATGTCCAGAGAAATACATTTTGAATAATGTAGTGAGACTCAGTTGTTAGTGTCACCTATTATTTTTACTGTTGAACACCCTTTGTCAAAATAAAAAAAAAAATAAAAATTGCATTCCTCTCTGCATTCATTATAAATTTTATAATAAAACATTTTTTTGTAAAAATATAGTTCTAGAGCATTATTATGTGCCAATCTGTAAATCATTAACATCACACTGGAAAGTTCCAAACTATCACTGATGATGTATTAATTAGTAGTTATCATCCTAATCCTGGTTTATTAAAAATTAAGGATTACCAAGAAACTATGCTTTTGGGGGGAGAGTATTAAAGTCTTTTTCCACCTTTTTTTCACCAAAATAAGCACATCCATGATTAACTTGCATATTGCCTTGATTTTCTAGGGGTCTAGTCCTCTTTCACTTTCTCCAGCATTTCGAATAGAGAAGAAATTTAAGGCATGTACAGAAAAGAAATGCATCTAAAACATTTCCACCAGTTTCTTGATAATCAGTATTAGATTCTAGACACATTAAAAAAGGCTTTATAAAGAATTCAAATGTTACCTATTTTACCAGAGAATGAGCTAAGGTGCAGAAGGCAACTCATGCAACATTTTCTAGGCCACTAAGACAGGAATAAAATGAATCCTTTTAGACTTTACCTGCATTTCCTATGTAACAGTAGCTGGCAGGTACCTCCTTCCTACTAAGGATAAAACTTGTACAATTTACATACAATTCGTATATAGACATGTAAAACTAAACTATAATCTTTACAGAATGGAATCAAGCATACAATATATGGGAATTACTGAAGAAGAATTAATCATCTGACCACACAAAGTGAGTTAAGAAAGGATTACCAGGTTTATTCTATTATTACTTACCCGCAATGCAAGCGGCATGTTAAAATTTTGAAATTCCATAGTCCTACCTTTTCTCACTGGGATATTATAAAACCATTCTTGAACTTTAAGGTCTATTCACAGAACAGATTTAATAACAGATTTTAAAAGATTTTTAAGAAACTACTATGTGGGTTTGATTCTCAAATAGCTATGAAAAAACAAATTAATACAGCTATGATTTTGATGCCAAACTGTTCCCCTATTTGCTTACTTTTCATTTCTACAAGCATAAGAGCATATAACTTCTCACAGGAAAATTCTTTTATACTGAAAGTTTTCAACAAGGAGAGATAGAAACATCTGTCTGAGAAGGACTCTTACAAGGCAACACCTAAGACCACTAAACAGACATGAGGTGAGTACAAGCAGCTCTTATAACTGGTTCTCTTAATTAGAGCAGATGGCTGTTGCCATTAGCTCATTACAGCTAATTAAGAAATGTATAAAAGCTTGTCTTGCCCTACATAGAAAGTAATAAGCATGTAATAACCTTACTTGTAGGGGTAAATAATATTTATAAATAGTAATAATAAATAGGAAAGTAATAACCCTACTTGTAGGGTTAAGAGGAATCACAATATAGTAAGTAGCATTTCAAAGAATGTGAAGGGGCTTTATTGTTTCCTTGTTTTTTTTTCCTTATACTACCAGGAAGACAACAAGGTTAGCCAAAGCGTGCAGCAAATTCCCTACTTCTTTGCTTTTAAAGTTCAGGGGCTGAAACCAAATTTCTTATATTTTTGTGTTCTCTTTATTCTCTTTCTTACATGTAAGAGAAAACTGCATATACCTTGCTCTTGGGTTTTGTTTTGGTTTTTTGTTTTGGGGTTTTTTTATGTTTAACATTGATATAGTAGATTAGTCAACTATTGGGTTTTTTTTCAATTAATCTTACTTTTTCAGCCAATTGATTCTTTAGCAACTTAACTCTTCTTAGTCTAAAATGTTAGTTGGTCTATAAAAGCAAAAATTGTTAAGTAAGTGATTTTTCACCACTATAATAAATTACAAGCAAATAATTTAGATCAGAAAATGTAAATGTATTAACTGCTGAAACACTGTTGTGCTAGTTTGAGCTGGGATAGAGTTAACTTTCTTCCTAGTAACTGGCACAGTGCTATGTTTTGGCTTCAGTCTGAGAACAGTGTTGATATCACACTGAGGTTTTAGTTGTTGCTCAGTAGTGTTTACCCTGATCAAGGACTTTTCAGTCTCTCATGCTCTGCTAGTGATGACAGGCACAAAAAGCTAAGAGGAAGCAGAGGCAGGACACCTGACTTTAGCTAGCTGAAGGAGTAGTCCATACCACAGCATGTCATGCCCAGTATATACAAGGGAGGTTATCTGGAAGCGAGTGGTTGCTGCTCTGGGTGGGCTGGGCATTGGTCAGTGGGTGGTGAGCAACTGTATTGTGCATCAAGATTGTGGGGTTTTGTTTTTTTTTTTTTTTTGGCAGGTTTTTGGCCCTTTTATTTTTTTTTTTTTTTTTTTTTTTCTTTATTTCCATTAGTAATAGTGGTATATTTTATTATGTTGTTCCTTCTTAGCTAAAGTTGACTGCTGCTGCAAACTGATGTTAGGAATCTGTCTTATTTAACATGTTATATCATATTAGAGTAAATTAATTTTGCCAAGAGGTGGTCCTCTTGTGGAGTAAAGGTGTACAGCTCAGCTTTAGGCATTTTTTGATAAATACACAGGGGAAAAAATGCTCAGCAAAATATTGGATAAATTTTCAAAAACTGTATCTGGAATTTGAGTGTCTGGAGTTAAAACTAAACACTTGGAAAGAAAAAAAAAAGAAACAGGTGTGGCTTTCTAGTTAAAAAGTTTTCTGAGTATGCTAAATGGAATTAAGCATCAATATTGCTGGGTTTTATTAATAATCATATGCTAGCACTGTGCAAACCTCTACGAGTCTCCATGTTTATAAACTGCCTGCCAACTGGGTAATGTGTTTTATTTTCTTTGTATTCAATAGCAAAAAAAAAAAAAAATATATATATAACTATAGGGGCACAGCCTTATGCTTACTGTGTACCAGAACTACAAATTTAAAGCTGCATAGTTCTGACCAGTGGCAGTGTAGACACATTCACTTTGTAAGCTTGAAAACTCTCTTACAACACAGTACTCAGTGTCCCCTTACCTGGTAAACTTTGACTTTCTAGTTAAACAATTGCATTAATTGCTTAATAAGCTTATTACTGCTATAAAAGTAGCTGATTGTCTTTTCAAATACTTGCTCCACAAAAAGAGATGAGTGGGATAAAAGTGCAAGCTAGTCTGACACACATATGCTAAAGACACTTGATTACTTATTTAATTTTCAGCTTTTCTGTAACAGGGGGAGGACATCCAGCAAGTGTACAAAGCCAGAAACTGATTCAATGTAGCCCATTGAAGCACTTCCACAGTAGGTCATAGGATGGGTGAAGGCAAAAACTGTAGTGAATTGAAGAGGCTGGTTTCAAGAGGGTGAAGATTGCTAGAGAAGAAAAAAAGCTTTCTGAGGCTTCCTTGCACTGTTATTGGGAGGTCTACTAAGTTAAGCCAAAACCCAAGTTTTACAGCTGCTCAAAGAAAACTTCTGAATGATTATTTGAAAGAAAGCTTTATGTTAAATCAGGCATTATCAGATTACTTCTGTGTGCTGAATTAACATCATTCTTAATTTCTCAGCAAATATATAACAAAGGAATTATTATAGTGTTCCATGTGTGATCCATAGGTCATTGAATACACTTTCTAATAGTATGTGCAGTTAATTCACCCTGGGTTTAGGTAACCTATTTTATCACATCTCTACTGCCTAGTGTTGGCAACAAAAGCAAGCTCTAGATTCAGGTTATACTGGTTATTGCTAGGGGTTGCTCAATCTAGTAATATGGGAGATGTGAGGCTGCAGTGACTCTGCCTCCAGCTGGAGTCTGTAGCAAGGCTGTGCAGTTTTCCCACTGGTGTATATATACACATGAATAGCCAGCCACACTGATCAACACTGTGAGAAAATTGCTTTATTTGTCACTGGTGTAAGCACACCACACTCACAAACAGAATGTATGCCCTGATCCTGTTTCTCCCTTCTAACTGAGCATCACTGTAGTCCACTTTTGGGATATATGTGTGCATGTACATGATTTGTACCCCTGCAGCAGCTTCGGATGATTAGCTGACCCCATAAACTCCCAAGTTCCTAGTATGTGAACACATGAGCTGCCATTATTTTCTGTCACAATGATTGCACTCACACTTCCTGTCCTCCCTGGTAGTTCCAGCCTGATGTTAACTGACACTCACACATACCCATTCAAATAGAACACCCACACAGAAAGTAGAAACAGAAATTTCTCAGCTATTTTCCCATGCTTGTTGTTTCCTATCCACTTGTCCTCCATTGATTAACTGAAAATTGACCTTTCAGTTTCCTTGCATCCTGTCCTTCTATATATACCATAATGTATTCTACATTTGCACAAAACTCATTTCTCATAGTAAATTTTGTACAATCCCCAAATTATCTTCACCTGTCTCCCATGTTCACCCCTGTTGGCAATTATGACTTTGTATCTGCCATGCATTCTGAGAGTTTCTTTGGCTGTCTCTTCTTGGTGTGTTTCCCAGCTGTGACAAGAGACCAACTCTTCTTCCCAGGTGACTCTAAAGCGGTGGAGAAAGGCAGTAATCCATTTGTACTGATTAAGTTCCTGAATCTCCTCTGCTTGTTATTGTTCTTCTGATCCTTGCTGAGATTTATATTTATGATGATTAGCTTTCAATCACATGACAATTACATTTGGTTTCTGAAGCATGCATGCTTCCCATTTTTATAATCTGTCTTCCACTGAAAGTCTTGTGATATTCTACTAATGGAGCATTATGTAGCTTAAAATAACTGGGGTAAAAGCATACAAAGAAAGCAACATGATTAAAGCTAGCCAAGTGTTTTTCATTGGAACTTTACCTTTCTAAAGGTTATTTTGCAGAAGTTAGGGTATTAAAAATACGATTGCTAATTTGCCTGTTTCTTTTTGTTTTTCTTTTGAATCTCTAACAAACCTGAAATGCAGGTGAATGTGAGAAACATTTACTCTGTTCACTGATCAGTAAATTGTTGGGAAATTCTCACTGTTCCTGAAAACTCCTGAAAGAAAGGACCTTTTTCACCCATCCCAACTGCAGCCTTTGGAAAGAGGTATGGATGAAATTAAAAATAAATAAATTTTAAAAATAGCTAATAGATATAAAAAGACAATGCTGCTTTTAAAAACATCTAATATCCCATTTTTCATGTGTCTGGGTGCTGGGGAGGGTTGGTCAAAATTATATTATGGAGGGTGGGGGAAGTGTTTTATGCAGGCTTATTGATATTTCTCTAGTGCAGAAAAACTGGGATTATTCATTACAGCTCTGTGATGATCTGCTGTCACATTAGGATTTTTAAAACATAGTGCCACATTAGGTTTATTTAGAGTTTCTGTGCATCTCATTTATTCTAGTGGCCTGATGTCATGGCAGAAGCTTCCATTAGGTCTAAAGCAGAACTATAGCATCCTGAGAGTTAGGTGAGGCTAGTTCTTTCTTACCAGTTACTTCCAGATCAGCACTTGTAACGGTCTAGTACAATTTTATGTTTCAGCAATTTCATCTTTCTGATATTCTGCTAAGCCAAAGCAGAATTCACCAGTTTGGAATTTAATTTGCTGGATTAATACCAAGGAGATCTCTCTGATTGTCAGTGCCTATGAATCTCCACTCATTAAAGTGTGCTAGAGCAGAGGTACTTAGGACATTGGTTTGAGAAGAAATGGTGGATGAACCCAGTAGTGGCAAAATTACAAGTACTTTTGTGAGTTTTGAAGGAATGTGAAATTATGGAATAACTCTATCTGCAGGTGCCCTAGTTTAAGGCACATTTGCCTAGATTAACAGGCATTTGTCCCAGGTGAAAAAAAAACTTTGTTATATGAAAATGTGGAAATGCTTTCATTATGAAAAAAACAACAAGTTGGCTTACAAGTAATAGAGGAGCACAAAGCCATTTGGGAAAAGCTAGTTTAAAAAAAAAAAGCATTTTGGAAAAAAAATTCCCCTCAGTTACTGCTCTTTGTCAAATCTGATGAGTATTGTGTTACAACAGCCATGTCCTTTCATGTTCAAACATTGTGATTACAAGAACAAACCACAGGATTGCTCAAGGATCATGGCCACTGTGTAGAATTCATTCACTGCTGTAGAATTCATTCATCCTGGATAGCTCATAAATATTCAGCATACTGCAAACAGTGACTCTCCCTTATGTAAATACATATTGATTTTAATATTTATGTGATAGATCCTTCTCAGCTTAAAGCGATTTCTTCCCCATTAGACTGTAAATAATTTATATGCTTGTTGATTTTTCTAGTGTTTTAGAAGTTTGCTGGATTTGTATACTTTATCATTGACAGCGTAACAGTGGGAACAATATGTAGCTAAGGTAAAAGGTTAATCAAGGGAAAATATTCTTCTCCTTAGACTTTCAGATGTCTCATGACATGTATGCTCACATGGGCAAGTGCTGCTTCCTTATTTGTTATTTCTTTTACAAAAGCAAATATCACTTAAATCTATTCCCTGTTCTCTAGCAAAACCTGTATGCATGAAGACATTTGCACTGAAAGCCAACAAACTTTCTTGTTGGTCAGTGGTTGGAAACCAGTAATTAGTGCTGTACTCCTGATCCATTCTGGCTCTGATCTCGTTTAACATCTTCATTAAAACTTGCTGTACCCTCTGCAATTTTGCAGATGACAAAAAAAAAAAAAAAAAAAAAAAAAAAAAGATAGGCTTATACAGAGAGGGTTATGCAGGCTATAAAAATGGTCAGTCAGGTACTTCATAAAGTTCAATAAGAAGAAATACAGTCTTACTCCTGGGGATAAGCAGCCTCAGGCACTGGGACATGCTGGGGTCCACCCATCTGGAAAGCAGCTTGGCAGAAAAGGACCTGGGTGTCTCAGTAGATGCTAAGTTGAGCATGAGCCAG
Source organism: Agapornis canus (assembly GCA_036873685.1). Taxonomy (NCBI): domain Eukaryota; kingdom Metazoa; phylum Chordata; class Aves; order Psittaciformes; family Psittacidae; genus Agapornis; species Agapornis canus. The sequence continues at coordinate 5,793 of JBAFWW010032735.1, read as the reverse complement.
CAATATACAGTTGCAGCAAAAGGTTAATGGTATCCTAGGCTGAGGAGCAGGCTGAGGTGAGGCCACATGTGGAGTACAGTGCCCACTTCATAGCCCATACAAGAGAGACATGGACATACTGGAGAGTATCCAGTGAAAGGTCACAAAGATAAATAAGGATTTGAAGCATGTCTCATACAAGGAAAGGCTGAGGGAGCTAGGATTGTTCAGCCTTCAGAAGAGCCAGGCTCTTTCTAGTGGTGCCCAGTTACAAAAGCAGAGGCAGTGGCACAAATTGAAATACAGAAGGTTCCTTATGAACATCAGGAAACACTATTTTAGTGTGAGGGTGACCAAACACTGTCAGAGGTTGTCCAGTAAGGTTGTGGAGTCTCCATTTTTGAAGGTATTCAAGACCCATTTGGACAGAGTCTGCTTCTAGGTGGTTCTTCAACCATTAGGTAGTTCTGTGAATTAGCAAATATGTTAAGTACTGTATTTAACTATTGGTTTCAGATGTAAATTTGTGCACCTAAAGATGGTATTCTTTCAAAGCATCCTAAAACGTTCCTAAATTACTCAGTTTGAGGGCAGATTGGAGCTTTCCTTTGGCTTCCCACTTGCTCTTGACACATACTCTGTGTAATGGAGTTCTTGGTTACTTAGCAAGGCTGGATTTGTTATCACAGTAAGACCAGAGGTGTGCATGATTTCTGAACTACTTTTTCCTAATTCATTTTATTTCAGTACCTCGGTGGCCCCACTGGAAAACTTAAAACACTAGATTTCATTGCTCAGACTGAACAAGATCTAAAGCATGCTTGGAGATTTATGCTCAGATTGGTAAGAATAAAAGTGAACAAATGTTCATGAAGTAGCTATTTTCAGATTCTGGACATAACAGACACCAGCAGCTGATGACCGAAACATATTTTATATAAATGACTAAAACTGGAAGATGAAACTGGAAAGTTAAAACTTGCAGGAAATAATTACCTGGATTTTCCTGTCTTACCTTTTAAAAGTAGATCTTATAATCATTTCAGAAACTAGCATTGTAGATTAAAGAAGGTTTGTTAGACCTTTGCTTGATGTCCAAGATCTTACAGATCTGTCTGGAGTAAAAGGCAGAAAGGATTGTCAAACATTGGAAAAGGATGCCCAGGGAACTGGTCGAGTCACCATCCCTACAGGTGACATGGAGATTGGGGAAATAGTTTTATGGTGCTAGGTAAATGTCTGGACTTCATAATTTAAAAGTATTTTCCAACTTAAATGGTTCTATAATTCTAAGCTATGATTCTATGTTTATTTAGCTTACACCAGCAAAGTTACTTGATTAAAAAATATTCCAGAAGGTAGTCCTTAGAGCACATCTACAACTAACTTGATTTCATTTATATGCTAACCCTAATTATTTTATGATTCTGTGATAATAAACATTTTATTTCTGAAGGTACAGTGTGAAGTGCCTGATGAACTGATATAGTACTTCAGGTTAGTCTGTCTTCATTGTGCCCTACACAATAACACTCAAAGTACTATCCTTTAATTATTTTACTGGTGGAGGTATCAATCCTATGCTGAAGAAGTTCAGACTCAGATGGGAACGTAAGTCAATCTTTTTTTGTTTGAGTACTGGAAGGAAAAAAAAATGAAAGGAAGAAAATGCTGCTCAAAAAGAAAAAAAAATCATTTCTGCTTTAACTAGAGTGTGGTTAAAATTATCCATTTCTTCATTTTTAGTTTATCTTTAACAACAGATCTAATTCTGTATTAATACAAGACAAGTTGGTTTACATAAGGGACTCAAAGTGATCTTCCCCAAACTAAATGTTCTAAGAATAATGACTAATGACACAGGGTCAGACTCATGATTCTATGTCTAAAACAACAGTAAGCTTTGTCCAGAGAGCATGTTTTGCAGACAATATTAATTTTGTGCAGCACAGAGTGTCCTAAGTTTTCTGCTCAGGTCCAGACCAACCCAATTCTTTCAAAATCTTAGTTGTGTTCCTAGTTCATAGTAGGTTTGTATTAACCTCCAAAGAGAGCCGGCTTCTCCCACCTTTTCTGCTTTTCCTTTCTACGTCAGTGAGTTAGTGCTATGGACATTTTATTATTAGTCTTCATCCAAGGATACATTTGCCTTAGTGGCCTAAAACCAACAAATTACATATGCTAAGCAAATGCCTTACTATCCAGCTCTATTAGCTGAACACTACACAGTTTACATGACTGGCTATATTCTAACAACCTTCTGTGATCCACTTTCTCCTGTTTGCAAAACTTGGCATTTTTATGCACGCTTCCTACATTTGCATTCATATCAGTAAACTGATCTTTTTTCTCTATTGCTGCTAAAAGTAGGTATAGTGACTTGTGGAAGTTACTTTCTCCTCTGTTTTTTAGGAAAATAGCTTTGTAATTAGCTGAGATGTCAGTGGATTCCACAGGTATTTTGAAGAAGTTGCTGTTACCAGGTTTATAACAGTATCAGGTTAACATGTAACAAGCAGTAAGGAATGAACAAGAATACAAGGTATTAATTTGGCTTAGCTCCCCAAAGGATCCAACAGCCCAACAACTTAGAGGCTTTGTAACAGTCTTCTTTAACCATTTAAGGTGTAAACCTTGTCAGCATTAAAAGTGTAATTTTAATATGAGATGTACTCTAATGAACTTCAAAAAGGATTGGAAATAAAAAAAAAAGACAAAAAAAAAAAAAAACTCCATAATCAACATTTCACTTTTAGATTTGCAATATTTTTTTTACTTTTTTCTTCATGATTTAAATGAAAATATTTTGAGGAATAAAGCAAGAAAGCGTTTGCTCTCTGTTTAGTTCTGAGCCCTTATTTCCTTTTTCTATTGCCCTGAAATAGTGTTTTGTGGTAGACTGAGTTTTCTTTCTTATTCTTTGTACTGTACTCCAAAGTCCTACTGTTACTGTTTTGGTTTCAAATGTAAGAGTATATGCCTGAAAATTCCTACTACTGTGTATTAGTTTATCAGTTTCATAAGAAACTGTCTCACTTCCGTGCCTGGCAAAATCTTGGAGCAGATTCTCCTGGAAGGCATGCTAAGTCACATGAAAAACAACAAGGTGCTTGGTGGCAGCCAGCATGGCTTCACTAGGGGGA
>JBAFWW010032733.1:627-12618 GCA_036873685.1 Agapornis canus | reverse complement strand
TACTGCAGGTCTGTTCCCCGGAGTTGCACCACTGCATCAAAGAAATGAATGACACTATGTTTCCCAAGCAGAAGCCTGCACTTTGCTGCCTTGTAGAAGAGATTTGGAATAGGGCAAGGGGACTTCGGGGGGGGAAGGAGAAGGAGAAATCATCTGCAACGCTGGAAGACCTCTCGTCCTCCTACTTCCCTGAGCAAGCTTGGATGCTGGAAGAAGCCTCTTGGATATGGGATCATATCTGGTTTATCACAGTCTGGGTTTGATCCTCTGCTGTTCCGTCTTGAGCTCAGTCTACGCTCTGGTGAGTCCCTCAATCTTTCCCTTTCATATTCTTGAACGATCTTGCACGGCTGTTTCCTTGATGAGTAATTTACTGTATCAAGCATTTAGAAGGCAGAGTGCTGGGTTTGCTTTTTTATTTTTTTCAGCCCTGTGGCTTATTTCGCTGGCAGATAGTGTGTGCAGTTGGTCTCAGAGTTGCTGCACCAGATGAAATAAAAATGTCTGTATGTCTGTGTTTCCAAAAGAGTTTGAATCACTTTTAAATCACTCTGGACAGGAACGCATGCAGTTTGACAGGAGTCTGGGGACAGCATTTAGGGGATCATTTAAAAGACACCTATGAGTAAAGGACAACTTCTCCTTTCCTTTTTTTCTTTTTGTTTTCTTTTTTTTTTCTTTTTTCTTTTCTTTTTTTATTCACCACCCCTCCCCAAGACACCAAATTTAATTTTAATTCAATCTTCTTAATCTGCAAATCTGCTTAATCTCAGCGAAACAGTACCTTCCTCTTCGGGATTAAATTTGGAAAGGACCTTACAGTGCAAGGACTTGCAGACAGTTTACATTCATGAGCATGAAAGTAGTATTAACCCTTCAGTACTTGTCACTGTTTTCACCTGTTCCTGCACACACTAGAAGAGAATATTTTTCCAGAGGTAGCAAACAGCTGAAGTCTGTCAAAAATGCCTTGATGCTAGCAGTGGGGAATGGGCTAAGAGCTACAGAGTCTTCTGCAGCACAAAGTGGTCTCCAAAGCCGTTGTGCAAAAGTGAAGGGAAATGTTATATGGAATCAGCCACCACATATTAATCCACAGATGGGCTTGCAGCTCTGACACATGCTTTCCTTGCTTTCTCCATCCCTGGAATCACTGCTGTTGTTAGGATTTCTCAGTGCCTTCTGGTGTAGGAAGGGGCATGACCACCACCTAAACTGGTGTCTGCTTTCTACAAGAGATGGAGATGTGTTTGCAAGAAAGTAGGCTCACCCTAACCCTGGCTACAGCCAGGTCTTCCCTGACCCTCCAGGAGCCATCACCCTGGGCGCTGTCCCCTGGGTTTGTGACCTTGTGCAGGGCTGGTAGGAGGGTATTGCCACTGTACACCCAGCATCATGCTAGAGGGAAACATCAATAAATGCGAAGAAACAGCCCCTTGGAAAACAATCATTGTTGCAGTCCATCCTTGCCTTGCTGTATTTCTAAGCACAAATAAACCTTGCAAAACCCAAAGAAAACTAGAACAACTGGGAGGACCCCTTGTAGATTTGTTAAGTCTTTAGTGCGGTTGAGGTTTGTACCTTGTTCTGGGGTGGTATTAACATCTCCATGACCACATCTGACTTTGGGGATGTATCATGACTGTGTAAGTCCCGCAGCACCTGCTACCTCCACCTCCACAGCCCTGCTGCCGCTGAAGTCAGCACCAAAATTCCTGCTAGACTTGGTGCCTTTGTTGGTAATGTTGAAAATCAGGTTCATGAAACAGATTAGAGCTCAGCAAACTTTAGGACCCAGAAAAGACAGGCAAGGCTTCAGAGTGCAAGCATCATCTGCCTCTTGTTCCCAATGGCTATTTGATTTTTGACACCCCCCTCACAACAGACACTTTCAGATCACAAGCCATTTGCTCAGCAGCACTGGTAGGCAACTAGATCACAGCCAAACGTGCCCAGTGCACCAGTTCAGAGTGAGATGGACCTGGGCATAAATCTAAAATAGAACCATAGAATCACAGAGAGACAAGAAAGCAGGGGATTTCACTGGGAATGCTAGGCAAAGAATACACAAGTGTATTTGCTCTTTTGTATTTCCAAAAGCCTGAAAACCTCCTGTACTGATATAGGGACCTGCCGCAAGAAACCCCATTCAGTTTAATAAGGCCCAGACTGAAGTGCATGTTTCAGACACTTCCCGTGCTTTTCAAACTCAAAACTGACAGCTAAAAGACTTGCCAGAAGGTTTGAAAAGTTGTTCTGACAGTTCAGGGGCTGAGATGTTGTGTGTTCCTTCTGACATCCACTTAAGCAGAATAAGTAGCTCAGCCCCATGTCACCCCACTGTACACCCACTTGCGAGGCAAGGAACAACTTGCAGGGTGCCTGTTTATTTTTGCTGTAGTTGTTTCTTTCCCAAACTAACTTGATTTTTAAATGAACTCCAAAAACACTTCATGGTGTTAACTGCATATTTCAGCAAGGTGACATCTTGATAGCTACATGATAAGAAGGGTCATATATATACTTGATATTTGGCTAGCAGGTCTGAGTGTGTTTTATGTGCTGCTATCAACAGAAGTCACCAAGTGCTTCATTTTTAGAAGCAACAAGCAAAAATCAATGAGAGTAGCTGCAGAACGATGCGGATGCAGGGACTTAATTTAGAGACAGGCTCCATGGCAGCTTTGGGCTAAGCTAAGAGTGGTACCCAATCATTCACTCCCCCAGCAAAGCTATGTTGTGAGTTTTAGTCAGGAGTATTTCTGCAGACTGAGGCAGATGATCGCTCAATGCTTCGGGGCACAATTCACATGTCTGAGGCTGGTAGACTTGAGTCTTGAGAATGGTGGCCCTAACTGCTGGGGTCTTTACAGCTCTGTCATTTGGCACGTGAGAGTTGATGATGCCGAGAGATCAGGCAAAGAATTATGCATCCCAGAACTGAAGCTGTCACTCCCATTATGCCTTTTGTTTGCCAGCAAAGATCATAGTAAAGGAAATTTTCAAGGCAAAAATGCTAAAGTAGGGCTTGGAAATGGTTTCTTTGATTGCCTCTGCCACTGACACATCACGGGGCAGGATGCTGGCACTGAATCACTTCTCCACAGCATGCAGGCTGCGTGTCCCTATATTCACTGTAAACCAGGTTTGGGGAAAAATGCTGTGGGAATGAGTCCTCAAAGTGTCTGCAGAAATTGCTGCCCCCTCTATGAGCCTGAGGCCACACAAAATCCATACAGAGATCAAGATCTCTGCTTTGAGCTGTTGAGGGGCAGCTGGGAGGGAGAGATGGCTGTCTTTGATGTGGGGAGAAGTACTGGGAGAAGATCTGCTCTCCTCCAACTACCCAGAGAATTGCCATGTGGACAACATGATTAACACCTGCTTGAACAGCGACGGGAATTTTACCTGTCAGTTGAGTGCTTTGAGCCTGAAATCTTGTGAGGTGAGGGTGTAAATTTGAGTTAATTCTGCTATTTGGTCCAAGGGCTGGGGAAGCAAGATTGTCCTGAGCCAGATAGCCCTGTAAATATGGGCTGGAAAATATGATGTGTGCAAAAGGAGCTTTAAAAGTAAGGTTTGACATCAGCAGAGAATGGGAGAAATTAACATGTAGGCACTATGATTTTATGAGAAAGGTGCTGTCTTGCAGAAAAACCTCCGGGTGTCCCTGTCCCACTCCTAGCCAAAACCTCCATGGTTTGGTCTGCTGGTGCCTTTGGTTTTCACTTTGTTTCTTTCTATTGCCCTTCTCAACCTGGCAGTCCCCAACCCAGCAGTCATTAGGGAAGGTATTCTGCATAATAGTGATGGCAATGAGGACAGTGATGATGACGATGACTATTATGATGATGATCTTCATCAGAATCTTGGATCAGAATAGCTCTGGTTTGGGAAACAGGTATGAGTCTGAGCTGGCTGCAATCTGCTGAGCAAAACAGGACACAGGGGAGCAGATCCATTGCAGATATGAAAGGGGTAGCAAAAAGGACCATCCTTTATTGTGTGTGGGTCTTCTTTTCAGCAGTGCTCAGTGCCTTGTAGAAGGTGCTGCGCATTAGGGGGATGCTTTTTGGCAGCAGAACGGTCTCAACGCCTTTCTGTTTGCTGCAGCCTGTGGTTCCCCAGCCCTGGCCCCACTCAGGCTGCTTGGGCAAAGCTGAAGCTTCCCTCCAGTTTTGCAGAGAAGCTGTAGCACTCTCCCAGAAATTCGAGGGGTATCATTAGGGGATTTAAAACCTTTTCTTGCAGATATAACCCAAATAAAATACAAGCTCAGCCAGGTCACCTGGAGGAAGCTCCCAGCCTCTATTCCCAAGGAAGCTGCATCCACACAAGCATTGGTGTTAATCTCTGCTAGGAAAGTCCAGAATAAATCAAAAAGTTCATGCCAGAGTGATACTTAGGTCACCAATTAGCCAAGACCCCTGTGCTCAGGCAGCAAAGCAACTACATTAAGGAGGCACTGGTCAGTGTTTCACTCTTTGACTTGTTTCTTGTTCCTTTGATCAGACCCACACCTTCATAGATCAGGAAAAGAGAAGGATTTGAAGTTGAATAATTTCTATCTGGAAGGGAAAGAGAATCATATTCTGATTTAGAATATGTCCCATAACAAAAAAGAATTGTATTAATAAAATCATCCTAAATAGAGAACCTGCAAATCCTAACCAGCTATCTAACTTCATTAACTAAAGACAGGTTCCAAGTGCAGGGAAACAATGTCTGAAATTTTCATTTCTCCACACACACTTGGGAGCATGCCCATCCCTACCCCATGTATTTATAAAAGATACCATTTTTGTTATTGTACTTTGGGATTAGCAGATATCCCCTGACTATAAAATACTCAACCACAAAATATAAAGCAAACAAGTGTCTGTGTCAGGGTAATGCATGGGCTGTGATTTCATCCAGCACAAGCCAAAAAAAGTTCAGCTGCCTGGTGGCAAGTCTGACCTGAGCAGCCTGGGTTTGGTGCGAGCTTCTTATATTGGGAAGAGGAAAAGCAACCGGGCAACTGTGCACACAGGGGTGTCAAGGCTGGAGGAAATGAAATCCGAGGTGTGCCTTTCAGGTCCAGGCAGTTGTTGTTTGGTTTCTGGCCTCCTAGAAATAGCCCTGGAGTGGTGCTTTGAGATCAGTGGGATTATTCTGGCTGGGATGGTGTGTCTGCAGTCTCTGAGAGGGGTACTCCCAGCCCAGACAGCTCAAGCAGAGACAGCTGCTGCCCCTGCCACTGTCACCCTGCACTCCCATGTCCCTTTGAAAAATGATGCTGAGAGTCATCCCACAGCTGTGCATCTCATATTGTCTATCTTCCTGGGCTGTGTGTACTGATAAGTGACTAGGCTGTAAAGATGCTGGCTGAAGGATTTCCCTCTGTTCAGGAATGCACTGCTCAGCCCCTCCATTAAGTTCTATTGAAATCAGTCCCTGGTTTGTAAAGTTATTTGGGGCACAGACACCACACATCACACAGAAACAACACCCTCTCCATTGCAGCTATTATGGGGAGCTTCTGACCAAGCAATGTGGGGTAAGGTGGTAAAGAAACTCTGATGGAACTTGGATATAGGGCTGGGGAAATCCAGCTCCCTGGGTTTGGTGGCAGAGCTATGGCTCCAGCTAAACCCTGCAGTCCTTGTATTTTCCTTGTGCCTTAAGACTAAAAGGAAAAAATAGCAGAGCCAGACTATGGTTGCCTTCAATTTAATCCCCTCCCAGGAACCATCCCTCATTACTGCTGAGCAGCTCCATCCTCATCCCACACTGCTGGGAGAGGGCAAAGAAGTACAGCATGTGTTTAGGTACAACCAGACTGTGAAGCTTTCTTACCCCAGGGCTGTCACTGAACTCGTCTCAGTCTTTTGAGCTCTGAGCCCTCCAAAGTCCCTCACCCTCTGACACTGTCTGGATCAAAGAGAGAAGCCAGCAGGGATCCCCCATCCTTTTTGATGGGCTGTTTCTCTGCAAAAGGGCAAGCTAGAAGGGTTTGTCTGTCTGCTCAGCTCCTGCTGTGACTGAAATTTTGGTGTCTCTCAATTAATAACCATTATTAAAAAAAAAATATTCCTTAGGGCAAGCCCTGACTGAAAGGAAGAACTCAACAGAATCAGACTATGTTAAAGATTGGATCATATCAAAGATATTTAGCTCCGACATGGAGAATTTGCTTTCTCCAACTGTATCAACAGAGATCTTGACCCATAAAACTACAGACTTCACTGAGCCTTCTGAGGGCTGCTGTACTAAAGATGATCTTTGTGTTGGTAGCAATAAATAAATTACCCTCAGGCCTAAAACTCAGCCAGCAGAATACCTGCCTTGTTGGACTGAGCTTTGCTGTCTTGTGTCATGAGAAGAAAACACGCAAACTCATGCTTGATGTACCTGGCTTGTAATTAATCCCTTTATTTCCAGAGGCCAGACTGACCCTTGCCAGTGATTAGGGGGGTTCTTCATTTTAGGATTTTCCTTTCCCTTTGGAGGCTCAGCTTGGACTGACCTCTAGAAACCTGATTTTCAAGAAAGGAAAATTTTGGGCTGATGGCATCATCTTAACAGATTGTACTTTGATCCTCTTGTAACACAAATCCCTCCAACAGCATTCAGGTGATGATTCAGTTATTGAAATCTTCTCCAAGGCTGGCCTGTGTTTCTGGCTATATTGTTTTCCTTTTATCCAGCAAAGCAGAAAGTGGACTTCTCTGCCCTTTTTTTCCCTCACCTCTCCAGCATCCCTTGTTCAATTCATTTTAGCAGCACAGGGGCTGTGTTCCTGTCTCCCTTCTTCCCTCCTGACCATGTGCACCCTTCCATGAGCCGATTCAACTCACTGAGCTTGCACAAAACTAACACAAGATAGAAAAAAGAAAATAAATGTAGAAGGTTTGTAGCTGGGTCAGTGAATGGCATCTGCACAACAAAGGCTTGCATGAATCCCCAAGTCACGGGAGGGAAACACCGGGTCACGGAAGTAGGGTCAACACAGGAGCAACCAGCAATGTACATAGGTTTGCCCTGACACAATGGTTGTATAGTTGTATTATGCTGGCATAAAATCCCCCAGATGCTCCCTTTCACAGACCCACACGGCATTGTACCTCTCCCACTCCTTGGCAATAAATACACATACCACAACGTGAGCACAGTGTAGGCTTCATGCTCCCTCTGAATCTCCCCTCCATCAGCCACACCATCTGATCAATAGCATACTTGGAAGAGTTCTCATCTGAGCAGATGATTCCTGCACATAGTGCCAAGTGGTGGTGCAGGATAAAAAAGGTCAGGGATATTAGATATGACCACAGTCTTGGGATTTTAGGGGGAAAAATGAGTTTAGGCTTGTAGACATGTTGTGTGCTGTGCCACTTGGCTTCAGGGCCAGTGGACAGGACCCAGGCTTTGTATTTAAAAGCGCAGACATCAAGAGGGTCTTACAAGACTCATAGGGTACAAGCTGAGAGACAAGCTGAGAGACAACACAGTTGGTACTCAGTGACCCGCTTCCTGTTGTTTGCAAGGACAGTGAAATGGTCAAGCCAAACCATTTCCCGTATGTCCAAATCAAGGCAGGTGTTGAGCCAGGCAGGACAAGGCATCCTGCCCCAGCCCACCTCTCTGACCTTATTGAGGTGCAGAACAAATAAACCCTCAAAGTCTAAAGGCGCTTGGTGTCTTTGAGTCTTTCTACCTTACTGACCTTAAGTATCAGCTGCCTGTCAGATAAGGACTGATCATCAAAAGCAGACCTGGCCTTTTGGAAAAGCCCTCGTCCTAGATCAGTGTCTGGGGCAAGGGCTGGAGACAGGAGTTGCTGTCTCAGCATGCAAGGCAGGCTGGTTATCTCATTTTTCACAAGGCTGCCCTGTCACTAATCAGGGTTCTTTGATGTTATCTTTACTTCAGTCTCCCTTCCCCTCTCTGCAAGCATTTCAGTGTGTTTATCTGCTTGGTCTTACCACACTGAAAGCAAGAAGCAGCCTCAATTGCACCTGTAAAGGCTGGTTTGAAAGTCACTGGGTGTCCTTAGAAAACCTTCTGTCCTCTTCACTGAACTTTGGGACCTAAATATCTTTTTTCTGTATGTTTTCACAGAAAAATGAGTGGTTTGCAAATCCTAGCTCATTTCTGCTGTGCTTCAAGGGAGGAGGCGCTTTGTAAGGAGCAGGAGATGGTGGGGAGCTACCACCTCTTGGGCCCATAGCAGAGGACAAACATTGAATTAACCAAGATTCAGTGGGGTCTGGGGGACTCTGCTGCTGTTCAGGACTACTAGTAAGTCATTTAATCATCATCTTATTACTTTAATCTATTCACCTGGTTTATATGCCTTGAGCACTCAAGGGATTGCAGCATTCCAGGAGAGCCTCAGGCCCATTCCCTACACCATTGATAGGAATGGTGCTGGTATCAGGCATGAAGTGGGACATCTTTTAACTCAGGAAGAAAAGGAGGGTATCAGAAGCTGGAAGGACCCTGGCCCTGCTGTCTGAGAAAGGCTGGGACTGCTGGACCCAGGAGAATCCTTTGAACCTCATTTTGTTCACACTTCCCTGTCCTGTGCTGATCCCCTGCTCTATCTCCCCACCGCATGGACAGCCTGTTCTGTCATTTTTGTTGCTTTCTTTCACAAGACTAGGGAAAAAGCAGTAGTTGTTTTGACCAGCCTGGAAAGCACATGATGACCCCTTCCTGCAGGCACATGGAAGCTCACCGAAAGACAAAGTTTATGCACAAGCTCGCTCATACCCAGACTATATCACTGCCATTTCCCTTACCCACAAGACCCACAAGTTGAGAATAAACTCCAGCATACCTGTGGGGCCAGTGGCTCCTGAGACTGTTCTGCCACAGGAAACTATAGGCTGACCTGTAGAGTAACTAATTTATTGATCTTAAAATATGTTAGGCAGTGCTTGATCTCCTCTAGGAGCAAATACCCAATAGCCTCTTTTATTTTGCAAAGATACAAATAAAAGTTCAGAACTGGACTGATTTCCATGAACTTTGCATACTCTTTCCGTTTATCCCACTTTTACTGCCTACACCCCTGCCTTGCTTCAATGTTACCTTTTCTTCTTGACTTCTACATCCCAAACCATTTCTCCTTTCAGACACTGAGCTAACGTAGCTTTGAGACACTGGCTATGGCAAGTGATTACAAGGAAATGACCTCTTTCTCCTGGATGCACTCAAAGAGTAAGATCAATAAAGCAGCATTACGTGGAGTATCTATTTCATGGTCAGCTATTTCACTCAGCTCAGTAAAAATGCAGCAAAAAAGATTAAAATAAAAGCAGGAGGGAGTTGATAATAGATGGGACTGCAAAGAGATGACCAACACATGAAGCTTCAAAAGCTAGAATTGCTGGCTTATCAAGAGCCATCAGCTTATGAAGCCTTTTAACATCTCATAGTTGATATCCCTGAAGTTTTCTCTGAGCTTGTGCTTTCTTTCAGTACCCTCGAGGTTACACTCACTGAATGACTTGCTCTAAAATGGCCTTTTAAGTAAGGAGAGGAGACAAAGAATTGAGATTTTGTTCTTTCAATTGACTTTCTGTGTGCTTTCAGCCATTTTCTTGCTCTCTATGTGCAGCAAAGGCACAGAGAACTTGTGGGGAGTTCAGAGGACTCTGCATTTGGAAACATGCTTTATTCCTATTGTTCTTCTCTGAAAAGGATAAAAGAGGAAGAGGTGGCTCTACAGGCACTAAGGTGGAAATGTTTTCCAGCCTAAATAGCCATGGTTGCTGAAACGCACACCCATAGGTGGTCAGAGGGTCTGATGTACTGTATATAGTACAGACATGGCTTATTTTCACTCATAATAAATGACCAGGACTGTTTACTCAGGCTAGCCACTGGATGGGGACAAAGCAGGATAGGTCTGATTTCCCTTCCTTGGCTTTAGATGTCAGCAATGGATGCTCACGCACCTTGGAGCTGCCCCATATCCTCAAGGGACCCTCTTGACTGCAGAGCATCCCATCACAGACAATCTGTGGCTACAGCCTGCAAAACCCAGGTGGGCATCAAGGTCTTGTTTCCTCAGATGGCAAAGCTGTCATGTATGTGTATATACAAGTAAGCATGTGGGTATAACTGTATAGCTCTGACTCATGCCATAGCGTTGTTAAGCAGCCTTGGAACATCCCACCATAAGATCACACTGCAGAGTACCAGCTTTATACCCAATTCATTTCTCACCACAACTGGTGTTTCTCCATCAGTCTTTCACCACCACAATAAAGTATATTTGTTGTTGTTTTGGGTTGGTTTTTTTTTTTTTTGTTCCATTCCTGGGATCAGATTTTGTCTGTGATTTGCCTTAGCCTCATCACAGAAACCACAAATCTCAAGGGGTCAGAGCCTTCTGCTGGCATAAATCAGTGGTGTTCCTGTGGAGTGAAGAAAGGCAAGAGAGTCTCATCTGAAGTCAATCAGTGTCACTGCAGGGAAATATGGAGAGCTGGAAGGTAAATTGGAGAAGCCCAACTGGCACGTGCTGGTCCTGTTCTTCTGGCCCTGGGTTGCATCTGGATGGGAAAAGAGAGGATTCTGCAGATTGAGACATCCGGGCCAGATGACAAGCCCCAGTTTCCAGATGCTTCTCCAAACTGTATTCGACCATGCTTCAGTAGCTTCTTTTGCGGCTGGCTGCCTTGTACAATGAATGCCTTCCTGAAAGTATTTAAACAAGAGCAGTTTGGTGGGGATCTGAAAGGAGGGAGTGTCACTCTTGTTTCTGGCTATGGTGACAGTGTGGAGGGATGCTGACAGACTGGATTTGACAAACCACAGGACAAGGATTAATTCAGCTATAGATTTGTGTCCATTCTTAAAGGATGCCAAATCATGATATCTAAATCTCTGAGACTTGAGCAAATTCCAAATCAGCACTTAAAGCAGACTGTGCAATACGTAATTGGTTTTTCTTTACTCCTACCAAAATTTTTATTCTGATTTTGCCCTTGCACCTCTTGGTGTTATTGGCAATGTTGGTGTGACCCAACAAATTGAACTTTAAGTGCCTTTTGCTTGTATTTTGTAGAACTGGAAGTGGGAAATATGCCATTCAAAGTTACAGCTACTGTGTACTTCTAGTTCACTCTACCATCAGCAAAAAATTACTCAGGCTTATAGAGAAGCAGGGGGAGGGAGAGTGCTTCAGCTGCTGAAAATGGAACAGAGCCAGCTCTTGTTCTGCATCCAGGTAAGGATCTAGCCATAGTTCTTTGCCAGCAAGTCTGAACACAAAGAGGGTCTCCATGAGGGTCAATGCGGGCATATGCTTGTCTGACCTGACTCAGCACTTCCCAGGTCAATAAGGGCTCTTAGTTACCCAGATAAGCAGAAAAATGGCCAAGTCAGAGGGGCTGGCTTGGACAGAGGGACAAGTCAGTGGACAAGCCAGAGGGACAGTCAGTGTCTGACTGCTATCCTGTGAACAGAGCTGGGTGGAGGAGAGATCTGAGGTGGAGTAGGAGCAGACAGCCCAGGTGAATCCCTGCATCCTTCCATTTGCCAGTTTTCCTGTTTCTGCTGACATGGAGGTGAATCTCTCATCCCTTCTGTAATTGCTATTCACCCAAGTCTGCTGCGTAATAGCAGTCAGCATTGTCACTGGGACCATGAATAGGTGAGTGTCCATACTGCATGCACAGAGACCAATGGCAAGCACCTAACTCCTTTCCCTGCTACAGTCACAGCCAAGGCATCAACAGCTCCAAAACAGGGACTCCCACCATCACCCACCACCCAGTATCCCTGGAGTGTTGGGATGCTTCTACTTCCACAAAAGATTAATGGATGCCTACTGCAACATGCTCCAGCACTGATTTGGCCTCTTTCAATGATCACAGACTGTGCTTTTCACTCTGGGGACCTTTCTCCCTCCCCTCCATTTCTTGCTGAGGCATGAATGGCCATTACAGCTTTTTTCCCTGTCATGCCTTCCCCTGTGACTGCCTTCAGCTCTGGATG
>JBAFWW010032724.1:0-10158 GCA_036873685.1 Agapornis canus | reverse complement strand
TGTCACAGAATCACAGAATCCTAAGGGTTGGAAGGGACCTCAAAAGATCATCTAGAGTCCCTAATGAAGAGTCCCTCTCAAGCATCCTTGTCGGCCCCCTTCAGATACTGAAGGGGTATTTCAGGTACTGGATGAGATCTTGATGCAGCCTTCTCTTCTCCAGGCTGAACAGCCCCAACTTTCTCAGCCTGTTGTCATAAGGTGGGGGCTCAAGTCCCCTGATCATCCTCATGGCCCTCCTCTGGACTTGTTCCACCAGTTCCATGTCCATTTTATTTTGAGGACACCAGAACTGCACACAGTACTCCAAGTGAGGTCTCTTATCTCAGACTGTTTATTTTTCAGTCTCTTGTCAAACCTCACATTTTGATGTTTAAAAGAAGATCTCAAAATAACACAGTTGCTCAATAATATACCTATGAAAATAAATGTTTAGCTCAGTTGAATATGGGATGGGTACAAATGCCCTCACAGAACAATTTAATTTTTGTCCTTAAGAATGGCCTTGCAAAACCAACCTTGTTCCAAGCAGTAATAACTGACTCATCATTATGACCAGTTCAAAATGAAAAGTATCTCTGACCATACAAGTCACAGAGGGAAATATCTTGGTAACAAGCCAGCCAACTCCACTCAAGGTCATCCAGTCAGGCAATGCTATTTTTGGTAGCTAAGCAAAGTCAAACCACAGCAATTTTCGAAGAAAGACCTGAAAATTTTTGAGAGGTAAGGACTGGAAAGGAAAACCAAGTCACCCAGTTTGCAGGTAAGGAAGTTGAGCATGGTACAGTCAGATGGGGATTGGAGAGAGCCTGCTTCAGTTGCCCAGTGACATCAAAATTAACAAAGAGGAAGGATGGATATAAAAATGTGATTGAACTGTTTAGGAATTTCTCCCTTTATCAGCTCTATTCAATTGCATTACTTTTTAAGGGAAGGTTTCAAGCAGGGGACATTACAAAATATTCTAATTGCAGTACACTGCATGAGATGAAAAAGTCAGGTTTTTTTTGGAGGGTGAGCGATTGCAGGATTGTTTACCTGTCACTGAGTGTCTGGACTGTCCACCCTACAGGCTTTCCAAGCACACCATGTGGCACAAGTGGCTCTTTGTGGCACAGTCAGGGCCATGAGGATATTCCCCAGCCTCCTGGGATCAGTCTGGCATGCAGGTGCCTATGGTCACCTCATTTGTGTATAGTGGGACCATGCCCTGCTGGGAAGCCCTGTCAGCCTCATTCACCACCAGCTCCCATCACACTCCTCCTAGCCACAGCCTGACAGATGTCTCTTACAACAGAGTCATGTTCAAGAGAAAAGTAGTATCTATTTTACATATGCTATTTCTGGGCCAAAGACATTCAGACTTGGAAGAGATCAGGCTCAAAGGGATGCCTGCATTCCCATTACAAGCATAAAGTGTTCTTCTTCACAGCACTGGAGGACAAGAGCAGCAGGAAATAAGCACTGCAGCACTATAATGACAAGATGAAACTGTATTCATGATAGACAGGGAAGATGCTGTCTGAAGCCTGAGGGTTTCAACTACAAAGCCGGTGTTAAGAGTATGTTGATCGGACGATTTTCTACACAGAGAAAAGAGGACAATCAAGTAGATTAGCAGAGGGATGGAGGAAAAAGACATTTCATGCCTGAAAAATGTGCAGTAAACCACAGAATCCATTATAAATTGTATCTATGTGTATATTTGCTAAGCCAGCTGTGTATAATCTTTTGGATATGCTTTAGGGTTGTTTTGCACCAATAATTCTTTAAACATTATTCTGATTTTACACTGAAAGTCTGTTCCTTCAGTGTTCTGAAGCCCACCGTCTTTTTGACAAAACCATATTAAATAAATAATTCATTGCTTTGCCACTTTTGGTTTAAGGAGAATGCAAACTATATTCTGTTAGTGAAAATTGCAAGGATTTCCTTTTTCAGCATTATAAATAACTTAACAGAGGCATACAGCAAGCAGTCACTTCTGCAGTCACATCTGCATGCATATCTCCAATTAGTGTTGATGCTGCTGCTACGTGTGTGCATGAAGAATGGAAAAATATCTAATTTCTCTAGTCTGACTCAATAAGTTGGGTTTGTTCAGGTTTAATAACCTGATGTTGCACAATCCTGAGATGCTATTTAACAGTCCCTGAAGAGGATCTCATATCATTATTAGATGGCACATTAAAGTTATCAGCTGTCACTCAGAACTCAACAAAAAATGTCTGCAGTCCCATAAGCTTCATGCTAACTACTGAGAGAGGTTACTGATGGGGAAAGAGTGAGAGAAGAGACTACCATGAAAAGTGCTCTGTGAAGAGCTAGAGCATAGACTCGTGATTTCACTTTTACCTTCAGATTTGTGCCTTTTCTATTAAACCCACCATGCTTAAACACTGCTGCAATATGGTTGTTTTGACTTGTTAGCATTCTAAGGATGACTGACTTACTGGTTAGCTTATATCACATTCAGCAGCAGCCTGAGTTGCCATCAGAGACTCATTCCCAAGTGGCACTTCCAAAAAAAGGGACCTAGCTTTTACCTGGCTTACCTTCCCTGTAGAAATGCAGTACAGTAACGGATATTATCCAGAGAGCAAGAGATCAGAAAACAGCAAATTCATCTTTTTTTCATCATTAATTGTTTCCTTTTCCAGGTGAAGCAGTTGCTGACTATCCTGATCCTCCTCCTGTGCTAATAAACAAAACTATGGCTCTGAATCCAGCTTCAGAATGAACTGGGAGATCTGTTCCCTGCCATGCTCAGACAAAACACTTAAAGAGCTTTGTGACACCACCTGCTCCTCCATGATGAAGAGATCTGCAAGAGAAACACATATAGATATAAATACAGATAGACGTAGCTATAGATAAAAATATCTAGATATCTGGATATCTAAATCTATCTACCCACTATATCTAGATATATATAGAAACTGATATAGATGTCCAGATATTCTATCTCCTAACAGATATATACACAGATATCTAGCCAACTAGCTCTATATAGATATATCTATATCTGTATATCTAGATAGATAAAGGCATCTAGATATAGATAATAAATAAATCTATCTATCTATAGATACCTAGATCTATATGGATAACTACCTAGATCTATAAATATCTACCTGGACAGATGTTTAGATAGATCTAGAGACATAGATAATCTATGTGTCTGTATTTGTATATGTCTATCCCTTAATTACCAAGTGGGTGTAGATCCTGGGTACTGGATGAAGACTTGTAGTTTAACCATTTGATTGTTGCTCCAATAATTTTAGCCCAGATAAGGAAAGCAGCACTCTCCCCAAACTAAAGGTATGGACAGAACAAAGCAATATTACTAACCACCACCATTTGATAAAGCTGTACTGCTGAAACAGCAGGAATCTGATTGGATTTCATAAGAAGCTTCTCTGATTCTTCATATTCTTGGAGACATTTAATTTAGATTACAGTTAAAGTGAATTAAATTAGTATTAACCTTGTCTGTGAAAATGATGTTTCAGATAGGTAAATGTATTTCTCTTGGCATGCATGAAAATGAAATAATAAATTGATATGTGCAAATCTCAATATAGATGGAACTTTTCTAATGAGTAATTACCAATGTGTAACTCTATTGATTAAGTTTGTAGATTGTGAAGTGGGATCATACTAGATGAATTCATAGAAATCAGTCTTTGGATATGCTCAGAGAATACTATATTACACCATTCAAGTTTTAAATTATACCTGGGTAGAAAAAAGCATGGAAGGTCGCCATCATGTTAGATGGACACATGTCAGAGCAAAACTGCAGAGCTGACATTCAGATTATCAGATTGGATTGCATGAACTGGCTAAACTATATTACCAGCTATATCTAATCTAAATGATTAACTGAGCAGGAAGAAATGAGACAGAAAAACATTTAATAAAATCCCACAGTTCAGTAGTATTATTAAGCTGAGGTTAGGAACCTTCCTAAATTCCTACTCCTCTTTAGCAAATGGAAGGAAAAGAAATGGCTCATATTACCCTTGTTTGCTTAATTTTGCTGATTTTGCTGTTGACAATCATTTCACAGGGGCTGAAAATTATATATTAGCCTCCAGAGTATCCCTATTACAGGGATTAAGGGGTTAAGATGTACTCTACTGAATTATTATCTGACTTGATTTTTCATGAGTACTATCTGAACACCTGGCTTTTGATGTTCAGAATACTTTACAATCAAGTATTCTTTTAGTGAACATAAAGCATCATCTGCCTGGCACATAATTGTTTGCTACTTTCAGTTCTATTCCATAATTATTCCTAACAAACAATTTATCTGTCTATGATAAAATTTCTATCACTGTGCTTCAGTCCTAAAGAAAGACATGATAAAGCTTGTAATACTGTAGGTTACATGATTACCTAAATGTCCAGTGTGATTTTACAAGAGGGAAGGGACAAGCACATAATTAGCTTATCTTTGATTCAAAACATGCTTGAACCTATAAATGGGATATAACTAACATATAAGTCTCACTGAACAGGAGATCAGTTTTAGTCATTGTGAAGCATGGCATGGTAGTTAAAGTGACATGGTCCTAAAAGATTACCGATGATTGTCCTTACATGCTCAGCCAACTCTGTAACTCCTAATGAGTACTTTAGAAATTCTTGTTCTCTTCAGATGCAATTGCATGGTGAAAGAGAGAACAAGGTATGTTTGTCACACACAAATGTTATTCTAAGCATACAAGGTTATGTGCCATATGACAGCTGAACAATTCGCATACTATTTTTCAATGGTATATTGTAGATCCTTGCATTCCTGAAAATCCCTGGGATTTCTGGAGTGCAAGAGCAAAGGCGGCATATTAAATAAAAATAAAATCCCCAACAGGTCTGGGTCACTCATCTGCCACAAAATTATATGAGCATTATTTTTATTGCAAAGAAAGACTTTGATTCATGTCTTTGACACCCTGTGCACTTTTCATCATAGACCCTGTTGCTGCACTGTTTCTAACAAAAATATTACTCACCTTGTCTTCCCCTTGTTTCAGAAAGTTAGCCCTCACTGACACTTCTACTATGCTGGTGGAGATAATAACAATGCCTTGTACCATACTTTTTTCTGCTATTCTTATAGTATAAAGTGGCATTACGTAGCAAATGACTTCATTTGGGTCATAAACTTCCCTGCCACGATAGGTCTGAATGTCCTAAAGATGTCATAAACTGTTACCAGAACAACAAGATGAGATGCACAAAAATTTTACAAATTGCAACAACAAAATCCTGGAATTATAATTTAATTTCTCCTGGGAAGCTTTTTTCCAAGCATCTAGGTGTAGGAGGATGTAAGCTTCCAATATTTGTTTTTCACCAACTCAGAAGAGGTAGTTTTCATTTGTCCTCTTTCCACCTTTTCAGTCCCATGTTATTTTTCTCTCTATGTCAAATCTGGCCTTCTGAACCAGACTGGCTCCAATCTAGCTGCTTGCTAGACTACTGAAACAGAGAGAAGTGGAACAAGGATAGAAAGTCCTGTAGCATAAAAGAGGCATAAAGAAAAAACAAAGAACTTATAGAGTCTGTAATGCATCACCCTTCCAATACGCATTACAGTGCAGCACAGCATGTCACACCCAGGGTTGCATATGCATAATCATGCCTCATACAACACATGTCATAAACTGTTGGAAGAACTCCACTGAGGACTATCAAACTCCCTTGCAAACAAGCACATGCTCTTTCAAATCACCTGGTCATATGATAAAATCTCTGGGCTGACTTGAAGTCAGTGCTTGAATACAGCTGCCTTTCATGGAAAAAGTCACTTTTGAAAGTAGGTGCTATTGGAAATTGGGCTGATGCATATTTGATTTTAAAATGGAGCAGAATAACAACAGATACTACCAACAGATCCTGTAAAAGCGACAGTCGCTCTGTTCTCCAGTGAAGTTGTCACAATGAAGTCTCAGTAGAGTTTGACTGAAGTATGTGAACTCATTAATCTCCAGTTCAGCTATTTTCATAAGCACTTTTCCAATGAATAATCAAAATCCCAGTTACCTAAAAAGCCATTAGGAAATAAAGAACCTAACCTTCCTATCCTCCCTGCAGCAGAGCCTCTTCTGTAAAGTCCCTCTCATTTTTAAGCTGTGGATTCAGTCTATCAGGAGCATATTTTGTCTTTGGCTAGCTGCTGAAAAAACTCTAAATATAGGACAGCAATGTGTAGTTTTATGACTACATTATTTTAACCATGTTCCCCTTCATCTTTTTGGGATGTATCCATGTCTTTTGTTGCTGTTGGACCCTGCATCCTCCATTGTTTATCACAATAATTAGATCAAACAATAATTCAGATTTACTGGAGCTCTTACAGCTCATTCAGTGGGCTCCCAAAGAGTCTTGGAAATTGAACAAGTCCATATTTTGCCTTTTCCTTTCCCACCAAGGCATGTGAGAATCGCCTGGCAAACTCACAGTGCTGCACTGAACTGCCATTTGGCACAAAGAAGTTTGATAGCTGACCACAGTTTCCCTTGCTCTACATGCCAGCGAGAGTGTGAGAGCTTGGACATTGCTCAGTTTCTGCAGACAACCAAAAGGAGCTGACTTTAAAAATGTAGACAGCCAAGTTTAGTGTGCCTCTGCTTTGTCAAGAAGAGTGCTGTGTGCAAGGGTGTCTGGGTATGAAATTAAAGGGAAATGTCATAAGGACGGCGTAAGGGGTGCACGCAGGGTACACTCTGGAGAGAGAAACAAAGAGACGTAGTTTTCCAGCTGGTGATACAAGCACAGCTACAAAGTCCTGCACAGAGGGGATGTTGTAAGGCATTGACACAAGGAACACAGTACCTCCACTGTGTTCAAAGTGTAGCACATCCCCAGCTCTAGCACTATCGTGCTACCATGCTGTATCACGTCACACCACTGTGAGAAACATGACAACACTGTGACTTATATCACCCCAACACACACACCACGGGCACAGCCTCCTGGAATAGAGTCTTGGCATCTGACACTACCTTGAGCTCTTCAAATAAATCCCTGAGTATCTGTGCCAAGGAGCACACACCACTACAGTTCAACTATCATAATATTTTTGTTCTACTCCTGCATAGTCTAAAGCAAACATACTCAACCCAGGTTACTACTACTGGTGGAAAATTTCCAATCTGGAAAGAAAAAAGCCGCTTTCTCGAAGGGTTAAAAGAAGGTCACGCTGATTCTTTGTAGTACTATGCACTATATCACAATGGAACCTTCTTGAAGGCCACCTATGCCTTTTTTTAAGGAAAGTAAGTATCAGATCTGAAATGTTAAGGCTGAATTATCAGTTTCAGGTTTACATAAAGCAGATCTCTAGCCAGGCACATCTCTTCAGCAGGACTTCTCTTGGGAAACAGAATTTTAAAAAATGCCTTGAAATATGTAAAATAAAGATTACTGTCAAATAACTGGCTCATGGAAAGCATCAGTCATATCCGAGGTGATTTGTAATGAGCTGTGTGCTGAATAAAATAAAACAATGAATCTGACTACTCAGTGCTCATTTTATCATCTACATAATACATCACCAGTTAAATATGCATGGTTACTCTGAGCTGCATAGGACCTGTGCCTCACCCCTCCAAAATAAAGTCATGACACTTCCAGATCACTAGCAAACAACCCATTCAACGTTGCCACTGGGCCTGTAGTTGCCTGACATTTTCCTGAGAGGGAGAGCAGGGGATTTTGCCAAGAGCTATTTGCTCACTGCTGCCCTATAGTATTTTTCTTCTTGGGATGCTGTGCTCAGCACATAACAACCAGTGCACGGAGCACAGGAGAAAAGAAGCCAGAGAGATATTAAGATGTAAAAGCAAATCTGCACCATCAGTAAACAGTAAACAAGAAACTAGCAATGTTAGCTCGGCCAGGGAAAAAAAAAAACAACAAAACAAAAACAAACAAAAAAGAACAAAAAGAAGATTACAAGAGTCAGAAAGAAACAGCAGGTTGTACCTTTGTGATGGATGGATGGCACATACTCATTTTCTGACAAGTTTGTTTTTCCTTCCTTTTTCCCAGGAAAGAGGATGTCAGGCCATAGAATCACAATCAAGTGTTGACAACCAGAAAATTACAATGGAGTTGTACTTTTTCCACTTCCTTACTCTTTTGGGGATGCAAAATTGCCCCATTTCAGACACATTTCTGAAATGAACCACGGAACGTAATAGGGACAACAGGGTGAGAAAGCAGAAGTAAAATCGAAGGAAAAGAAAAGAGGTGTGGGTTAGAAAGTGCACTGCAGAGTCAGGTAAGTATGCTATTAGCACACCTCACCTGAGTATGAGTCCAGGGAGCTTTCTGATATGCTGCTGTTTTGATAAGCAGAACACACAGTAGGTTTGGGTTAAGGAAAAACTAAATCAGCCAAAGGAAAGTGTCAGGCCCAGCATTTCTTAAACTTGGCCTAAAACTGAACATCACCTGAGGAATGAACCTCTTATATTTTTCATTACATCAACATATACATGAGCTGTTATGAAAGCACTTACCCCACATCCTAGGATGGCAATGCAGATCCAATAGTCCCCAGAGGGGGAAAGTAGATTCCAGCCTGATCAACAAGATCTTCCCCAAAACTGCCTCATTTTCCTTTCCTTCTCATTAGAGAAGTGTATCAACTGCCTCCTAAAAGAACAATGAACAACTGGCCTCTGCTGTAAAAAGTAACAGCAAATCGCAAACGTGCTCAACTCTCCAACCTATACGTAATTTCCCATAAGCAGAAACTCAGGAATTAGAACAAATCTAAATTTTGCACTTTCCTTACTCCATACTAATAATGCTTTCATTTAAATTTTTCCACCCTTTTCCTGAATGGCTCCACAATAATAACTAGTATGCTAAACCAGATGATACTGAATGAAGTGTTCACACAATACATTTCTCACCCAAGTCCTCACAAGAAAATTTAATTGAACATCACAAGGTAATTTAGTTTTCATAAGAAAAGTGGTCAAGATCCTGATGATGTTCTGGTCTGAGATCCTGTATCTAGCAACACATAGGTGCTAACAGCAGCCAGGAAACTTTTATTTTATACAATAGCAACATAAAACACATGTACCATGTGTGCTTACTTAACTTTAGCTTGCCATATGTACAAGAAAGCATGATCCTCACAAAATGCCGTCTACAAGCATGCTCTCACTCTAAAAACTTCACTAGGGTGAGCTGCTGACCCAGTGGTGGAGAGTGCTCAGCACTGCACAGATCATAGCGGAAAAGAAAGAACTCTGGGAGAGAGATTTTCTGCTAGCCTAAAATTTAGCAATAGTAGTTTTCCATGTTAATTAGAGAAGAAAAGTAAATGTTACATATTTAATACATATGGAATCAAAAGCTCTTTAGAAAACCCCTACTTTGCAGATGAAATTAGTCCCATGTCGGACCCCCTCTCCCATTCAAAATGACACCCCAGAGAATTAATTACAGCCCCCTACAAGATACCTACTACTCACTCATCCACTCATGCAACAATCCTGGCAACCGCAAGGGGCACAGTAATAAATTTGATGTCAGCATAGCAGGAGAAAGGAATTAAGGACACTTTTACTTCAGCCATTCATGTTTTGCGCATCCAGGATTTAGGAGAGAGAATTAACCAGAATCAACATGATTTGGCACAATCAGGAGGCTAGTACAGACCCTAACAAGAGGCTGAGCTAACAGTCTTGTCTAAACTACCTTAGTTGGGCTGAAACTTTGTGTCAAAACAGGTGGCACTGGTTTTGACTTTGAAGAAAATAAAAACTCCTTCCTTCAAACACAGAAGAGACCAAATAAATTCTCACAAAAAGATTACGCTGTCTCGCCACTGTGCCCAGACAACTGGCTATTTCCTAATTTTGCTACGCATAAGCAATATCTGTACATGCAGAAGCTTGAATATGGAACTCCAGGAATTCTCTTCAGAAACTTAGCTGAATGTTAACACAAATGTTAATGTATATCTTCAGCTTTTTTTAGACAATGTAAATGTTTCTTTTTTGTTTTTTGAGACATTGGGTAGTGTTTGCATGATTTGGTATCAGCTTGGCATCTTCAAAACCAGAATCCAATCAATAGAAAGCCCTAAATGTTAGTAAAATTTAAAGGTAAAAAAAA
>JBAFWW010032721.1:0-27404 GCA_036873685.1 Agapornis canus | reverse complement strand
GTGCCAAAGAAACACCTCTTTTTGCAGTGAGTTACCCTCTGGCTGAGATCCCTCCTGGAAGCAGTAGCAGCAGAAGTCAGGAGGCAGTAGGCAAGCTCCAAAAGACCCTCCCAGTCATCACAGAAAGTGACTTTCTTTTGACTAAACAGGAGGCAAACATCCCATTGCACATTAGGGCACATGGACTGCCAGATATAAACCCAAAGACCGATGGCCCATGCTCCCTGAAGACATGAAATCTTTTCATAAGATAAAGCTGCCCAGTTCTGAGCCTTAGACAAATTCCCATCTAAGTGCAATGCACTTATCTGCACTGCTTCAACAGTAGCAGTTGGATAGTTATCCCTCGCTCTTTGAGCTTTACAGCTCTACCAGTGCTGTTTGAGTAATTGCTCTGCTGAGCACCAACCTAGATGAGAGCATTTCAGTGCTAAGCAGAGGGTGCTTGAAGTATTAGTCATAAAATGCCTTGAGAATGTCACACTATAAATTGCCAGCTTCTTGGAAACCATGAGCATATGCACCCAGAACCTGAGTGGTGAGGAAAGGGGCTTGGTGAACCCAGACAGCATCGTCAGGCCATGAGCATCGTGCTCACTGCTCAGCAGAGCGCTAAGAAGGGAAGAACCGCTTCCATCACAAGATGGTTTTTAACTCCACCATATATTCATCTTGTGTAGAGGGTGGTACAGACAAAGGGAGAATATGGGGTAAGTAGCATCAGAAAACGGAAGTGGCAGGCCCATGCTATGCAGGGTATTAAGCCTTTAGAAGCCTTTGAGATCTTGAAGGCAAGTTAGGGTGGTGGAACAGCAGCAATTCTATTACAGTGTTCCCTGGAACATCAGAGAGAACTGTCCTGATACATCTAATACCTGACTTTGTCTCCCATTTCTATTTCTATTGGCATCTAATGCCCAGGTCATGACTGATGAGTTGGTAAGAGGTATGTGGCAACAGAGTCATTTTCCTTCCTTACAGAGCCTCTAGATCCACCAAATAAATGAGTTTCAGGCTTCTGTCCCTGCACCTTGGGCTGCTCTGACTCACGGGAGCCCACAGTACTGCCTACAATACCACAGTGGGGTTTTGTCTGTTGTTTTCCACTGCATTAAAGCAGCAGTAATAACAGAGTGTCATGAGACCAACACCGAAGAGAAAAAACCCTGCCAAGTGAAGCTGTACTCATGTACAGCTCAAAAGCAGCAAGGACAGGAACTGTCCAGAGACTAAAACATTTCCACGTTAGACTTATGATTTAATACTTGTTTAAGTTGAACATTAATATGGATAAAACAACTTTCAGAACACAGCCAAGGCAGAGTTGATCCAAAAGTCAACAGGACAAAAGAATCTGGAGCACAATTCTGAGCCAAACCACTGAAGCTGATAATGTCTGGCAAGAAAACTTACCTCGGAGAAGAGCTTGAGGACAACAAAACTCCATTAAATAACACAAACCAGGCCTTGCCCTTTGCTGACTGTCTCTCTCTGCCTTTATTCTGACCAGATGTAAAAGACGTTTAGTCTTGGAGGCCTGGGATATCTTTTCTAAGAAGGATCAGGATTGCTCCTGCATTGGGGATTCAAATCAGCCCGAGCTGCAGCTGACCCTTGCAACTGGAGGCACAAGGACTAGAAACCTGTGACTCTGGCCCAAGCTGTATTTACTGACAGAGAGCTGGTCAGGAGCTTGCCAGCCATTAATTGTACTTTGACAAATTAGAAAGGCTTCCTGTCATCCATCAGGGTACCCACTTCCCATTATTCCGGGCTAACAGCCTGTGAAATGAAAAGGCAAACAGAACTTCATTAAAACGAAGTGAGACACTTTCTGCGCTGGCAGGTTTGGATGACTAAGAACCGAGCCCCAGGGGTGGCACTTCCAGCTTCATCTCTGACTAGCTATATGGGGGAAAGAAGGACAAAACGTCCTTTCATCTCTCTGCACCTCGGTTTACATGTTCATCAAGCAGGGACACTACTGCCCGGAGTCCTCCTGAGAACATGGTGGGAATGAATTACAACTCATAAACCATCCTGTGACCCCCATGGGGATGCAAAGCATTAAATTCTCACTCCAAACCCATCCAGATTAATTTTGGAAGCACTATATTATCACTACAGTGGTTGGAGAGCCAAGATTGGAGTATTAAAACCAATATCAAGCATTTAATTAATTCATCACCCAGCAGAGTACAAGAGAGAATACATTCCTCCAGTCCAGTCTAATCCCATGCACGTTGGCTACCCTTAACTCACCCAGATCCCTCTGCCCTGATTGTACACCTGAGTCTCCCAATGCAGAGACAGACAGACAGACATCTCAGGACTGATTCAGATATACCCAGATGTGCCCTGGGTGGGCTGACTCTGACTCTGCAAGTGTTTCTATCATTCCAGACCATAGATTTGGCCTGTATTAGCAAGCTAAGCCCAAGCTCTAGCCCTGAGGCCAGATGACACCATGCGCTGCCAACCAGATGATTAAGTTTTCCTTTCTCTCCTAATTTAGGTGTCTGTGCAGGGACCGTGAGCTGGGAGCAGCACCATCGTGGTGGTCCCCCAGGTCCCATTAAACAGGGTTAGTACCCTCTGCTACACCAATGTCAGGGCCTTTCTGGTAGGAGAGCAGCAGTTCAGGTCCCCTGCCCTGCAACATTCCTTGGCTTGTTTAATTTACTGGTGAAGGCGTAGCCTTAGATGTGGGAGATAAGTGTCTAAGTTTGCTGGGATGTGCCAGGACAGCACGGCTATGTGAGGGATGGGTTAACTCCTTCTATCCTGTAGCCATGTGATGATCCTACTCATCACAAAGGTGGGACAGCCCAACATCTAAGTTGATGAGGTAAGTCTGTGTAAGCTGAATACATCAAAGGAACTGGGGAGAACCTCACTGTGGTGCTCAGTGCTCTTGGAAAGCAGTTGTTTATTTCTGGGTTTAAGCTCAGTGATTAAGCCCATGCTCTGCTCACATCCCTGTGCTTGGGACTGTCTAGACCCAGGACACATATGCCAGCATCTCAGCACTTCTAGTGCTTCTCACTGAAGTATCCCCCAGGCCCTGCACACAGCTGGATACAGAAATACTGGTATGGGTATACTGAATACAGAGGCAAAAGCAATTGGGGGACCCAGGACTTGTCCTTCGTGTGACCATGAGTCAGTGTGACAAACCCAGGGGCGTAGGTTGGGATTGGATATAAGGAAATAATTCTTTCCTGTGAGGGTGGTGAGGCGCTGGAATGGGTTGCCCAAGGGAATTGTGAATGCTCCATCCCTGGCAGTGTTCAAGGCCAAGGTTGGATGAAGCCTTGGGTGCCATGGTTTAGTGTGAGGTGTCCCTGCGCATGGCAGGGGGGTTGGCACTGGATGATCTTATGGTTCTTTCCAGCCCAAACCATTCTATGATTCTATGATATATTATGGAAAAAAGAGTAATGCTAACCTTGACATAACAAGCACCTCATAATTGTATTAAGCTTGGCACCTGGGATTAGTTAATTACTGTGAAATCAAAATGACAAATGCACCACTCTTGGGTATACCTAAAAACTACCCTTCAAGCTGTAGGATTTTGAGAGGCTGCGTTAGTTGCAGTTGTCCTTTTTCCCTCAAAGTACACATTTTGGTCTTCTACTTTGCACTGTGAGACAAGTCTAAGTCACAACAGCAGAACCTGTGCATGAAGTAATAGTTATTAGTGATAGCTCTGTAGGCTGTAAAACTGAAATTCCAGTGGTAGCAAAATCCCCAAACATTCATCTAAAGAAGTTCTGTTATTTATTTGTTTCCTTCATCGAGCTACTGCTTCACAGTGATTTTTATAGGTGTCTCTTGAGCAGTACTGCGAGAATCAGAATTCTGAGTAGGTCTCTACTATAGCAAGTTCTTCCTCTGCTCGTCAGACAAGTAGTGTTTCTTTTAAAAGTAAAATCAATGGTTAGTCCAGATGTCTTCCTTAGGCTGCAGGGACCAACCAAAAGACTGTCTGCTTCACTGAAAAATTGCTGTGATATACTTGAGATGTAACGAGGTGTTAATCTTATTTCTTTTGTTGTTTAGTATTTCTGCTATTATTACCTATGGCCTGATTTTAGCTGGGATAGAGTAATTTTCTTCTGAGTAGCTGGTGCAGTGCTGTGGTTTGGATTTAGTCTGAGAACAACACTGATAACACACTAGTATTTTAGTTGTTGCTAAGTAATGCTTACCCTGATGAAGAACTTTCTCAGTCTCAGGCTCTGTCAGTGAGGTGGGACACAAGAAGCCAGGAGTAAGCAGAGACAGGATACCTGACCCAAACTAGCCAAAGGGGTATTCCATACCACAGCACAGCATGCCCACTCTATAAACTGGGGGGAGTTACCTGAAAGGGCAGATGACTGCTCAGGGATGAACTGGGCATTGTTCAGTGGCTGATGAGCAATTGTATTGTGCATCACTTGTGTTTATTCCTTCTCTCTATTTGCTATCATTACTACTATTATATCTTACTTTTATGTCCATTATTAAACTGTTTTATCTCAATCCAAATCTCAAAATCTCTGTTTTGTACATTTTTTGTCAACTCTCCTCTGCATCCCATTGGGGAGTAGTAGGGTGTGAGCGACTGGCTATGTGGTACTTAGTTGCTGGCTGGGTTTAAACCACAACAGTGTATTACTTCAGTTTCACCACTATCTTCACAAAATTTTAAGAAGACTTAATGTCTGATTATGATTTTGGTCCTTATACAAGTTCAGTGTGTTGTAGCATTATCTACTTAACTCCTCAGTGTTTGTGCTCTGCCACATTATAAGATAGAGGAGAGTAACATCTGAATAACTGGAGTGAATGGTAAGCTGGACTTTGAAGAAAAGTTGAGAAAATTATTGCAATGTTCTTTGTCTTAATTTAAAAACTAGATGGCACCGAATATTTAAAATAGGTCATTAAGGTTACTGCTTGATTTTTGTTTCGTTTCAGCAATGTCCCTTCATGCACAAATTCTGTAGCTATAACTGAGGAATGTAGAAGCAAAAGGTGCTCTAAAATGTTCTTTTTCTTTGCTTTGGATCTTAGATTAATACAAGATCATTTGTACTTTTTTGACTGTGTAATAGTTTCTAGAACATAATCTTGATAATTTTCAATGAAGATGTATGCATATGTGGTTCACCAGGTACAATGTTTTGAGTGCTGGTAGACCACATGTAGTTAAAGATGATCTACAGTGGTAAGCTGAGCCAGGATATTCTTTTTGCCATTCCATTTACCTATTTCTTAACATATATTTGATGGGTATCTTTAAGTTACCTCACAGACAGGAGAGCATTTCACAGTATGTAACATAACACATGTTAAAAAGCTTTAAATACTTGCAGTTTTTATAGGAATAAATGGAGATGAGCATAAATAGTTGTTTTGTTTCAGTTAATCCTGAATCGGTTTTGAAGTTATAATGTGCTACTTAAGTGTTTAGCACCGAGTATCCATCACTAACCATTAATATTAAACAGTGTAAATAACAGAAAAAGCTTATTTTAATGTTAAATTTCAAAAGAAGAGTAGCATATTGTTAGTAAGAGTTGTGCATTAGTCTTGCATCCAAGAGAAACTTTGACTGGCATTTTTGTAATTGATTTTTGAGTCTTTTTACCGCTGACAGTTTAAATTCTGACGATGATCTGACCATTATCCCTGAATTGAAGTGAGTTTTTTTGAGTCTTTTAAGTAATTGCAGCAAGGATTAGTACTTAGGAATAAGTTTCATGCTTAGAGCTGACTCCGTGTATTTGAATAATGCTGGCAGTAGCGTTCCACCTCCACCTATAAACTATTCTGAGCCTATCTCCTTTTATTACTGTGACTGCAGCAGCACTGCTACTGTATTTAATTTTCCTGTTGTGGTTTATACTATATAAAATGATAGATAGATGAATGCCTGAGCAAGGGCCATTCTTGTCAAAACAAGATAAATTAAGATTTGAATTTGAACTTGAGGACCATAGGCATTTTTCATTCTGGAATTGTTATGGTTATATTACTAATAGCTGCCAGTCACAAATAAGAGGCCAAGCAGGTCTTGTGTTGGGTATTAGCAAGAACTGTGTGCAGCTTTCTATTAAAGATGTTAGTTGTGATGGTGACAGCTGTGGATTTACAAGCTTCAGTGATGAAGAGATAGTGGAAAGTATCCATAAAAGACAAAAGCACAAATCTGAGTACTTTGTGCTAATGAATGTTCTGATACGTTTAAATTATTTGAGTGAGTCAGAAACAGTGATTTAGTCATTCAGATGACTTTTCTCACACGAATCATAGGATCACAAAATAGTTAGGATTGGAAAGGACCTTAAGATCATCTAGTTCCAACCCCCTGCTATGAATGGGTGCCTTGTGCTGGACCGTATCACCCAAGAGTCCGTCCAACCTGGCCTTGAACACTGACAGGGATGGAACGTTTACCACTTATTTGGGCAGTGTGTTCCAGTGCATCACCACCCTCACAGTAAAGAACTTCCTCCTTATATCTAACCTAAATTTGGAAATGTTGTTAAGGTTTGAAAACTTTGCACAACCAGAGGTAGTGGGGAGATGAGGGGGGTTATGATTTTTGTAATAGAGAAGGGGATAAAAGTGGAATCTTTGTTTTAGGTCAGCCCAAGCAGTTTTGTTTGAAAGGCCGGTCACTGGTGCTTGCTGGTAGTGCGCATGTGTTTTAATTCTTCCAAAATAGAAGTTGGTCTCCTGATACCTGGGCAGGTGAGCTCTTGCTCCTCTGTCCTGTGTCTACCTCCTCTTGTCCTTGTTACTACCCATGTTTCATGTTCCTTCTCTGAACTAGCCCAATTCACTAAAACAGCAGAAAACTATCCACTTTGGGTTTTGGTGCTCGTTTCAGCAGTTTGAATTGGCACACAGAAAGTCTGACAAGCTAAGCAGTGTGGGAAGGGTGAGAGACAGGTCAGGAAACCTTTTTTTTTCCTTTGTAACAGTGAACTGTTAAATGCCAAACTTCAGAAGGTAGCTTAATGAAATGAAGTACCCTGGTAACCTCTTCAGAGAGGGCTGTGACTTCCTGAGACAAAAATGAATTTCAAGTAAGTGTAAATACCTTGAACAAGTTAAATGATACTTCCACGTGGTAATGTTATGGATTAATAATGCCATTAGAGAAAAGCTGAACTCATCCATTCCATCTGTCCTGGAAGTTGTCATTTACTTGCATTATTCAGTCTTCCCAGATGTTAAGGTCCAAACTGTGGAAAAATATTTGATAACATTTATTCTGTAGATAACAGATTAGAGCTTAAATAAAATCATACATGTATCCTTAATCTTATGTTTCAATGAGATTGTGTTCAGTCAGTAGTCCATCTTTCCTCTGAAGGTACAATACAGAAAATGAGTAAGTGCTGGTCTTTAGAGTCATCCAATGTGTAGATGAGCTAAAACCAGAAGAGCTGGAACCAGCTGTATTTGTGAAATCATATTATGCAGAAGTTTTGTAGGCTGAACCTTTGTGACAGAAGCAACAAAAGTGTGCTTTTTTTTGCCTTCTTCACCTCCTGCTCCCTTTCCCACAAGAGGGCAATGTACAGAAGGTGCTACAGAATTCTAGAAGTCTTGTACCATATTTGCTTTCTTATCTTGCAGCATGTAGCTATTGGAATTAAGAACGAATTACATATTTTTTTAGATAAGAAGCAAAACCCAGAAATGAGATCCCTTGTGATAAATAAAGCTTTCTGATTAATCATGACATATGAACTCAAGGTATTTTGTATTGGTATTTAGCTACATCATAAATCAAGGCTCTTCAAGTTCTAGGATGAAAAATGTTACAGCTGCATACCCAATGGCTGCATGGCCACTGCACCTTATTTTTCTTAAAATAAGTAAGGTTTCAGGAGCTGCCTGAATCTCATCCTGTTGAGCTTCCCTATTTGTGTGCCAAGATTGAAGTTCTCTTTGTCAACTTCATAGTTGGCTGTGTAATTTTAATGTATTCTTCCTCTGAATGTTTCTTCTGCTAAATCCTGTTCTTACAGAATGTAGCATTGCATTTATCAGCTCTGCAACTGTGTTAACATAGAGATATTTGGAACATCTGAACTCATGCCCAGGGATCTTTAAAAGAATTGATTATATAAATGGAATATATTGGGTTCTACCTGCCCTCCAGGGCTCCCTTAGCTTTCACTTATTAGCAATATTATTTTCAGCCCTTGTTAAGTAATTTCTCCCATTTTTGCCTTGCAGTAAAGGTTGTGAAAGGTCAGACACTTGATACCACTGTCCCTAGAATGGTGGGTTTTCATGTAGAAAAGTGAAAAGCATACAGTGATGTCCATGAAGGGCCAGCTGTCTGTTCTCCTGTTCATTTTCTGGCAGTAGAGAAGATGGCTAGTTTTTGTGTTTGAGACACACCTGATTTAAAGCTGTCACACTTGTTAGATATTGTGGGAATTCATATCCCTCTGTTACTCCTTTTCTAGATCCAAAAGTGAATATTTCAGAACCCTTATTTCACTTCGTATGCATCTTTGTGGTGAGAAGAGGGTGCAGCTGCAAGGAGCCACTTTGTGGGAGCTATATCTCTTAATCTCAGCATGTTGTTGCTGAGTTTTTTTTTCTTATCAGTGCAAAACCTTAGCATTCCTGTCAAAGGTTTTCCTACAGTGAAATGTTCTCCACTTCTTTGATGTTATTTGCATCTGGAATCAGTTCGCATTCAGAAGTAGGACTTCTGAACTTTGGAAGCAAAAAGAAAAGGAATAAAAAAGAGGAAAGATTGTTACAGGAGGTAAAATGTAAAAGGAGGAGGGAATTCAGAGTTAAGGACGGGAGACCTTTGTATGAGATCTTTGTATGTAAAAGGGCCTTTGGGTGGGGTACCCTTCCAGTGGCCTTGAGTGGTAAACTGTAACCTTGGTAAGCTGTCCTGGCAAGCTTTGTGTTGATAGTTTGGATCTGGGAAAAGAATTTTTGGTTGCTGATGCTTCACTTTACAGAACTTAAAGCATTTTCTTTCCAGGCTCAGTTGTTTCTACCCCCCTTTCCCTCTATCCGTTTCTCCTTCTTCTTGACACATCCTTTTCAGTTGAGACTACTATCAAAGTGATTTCAGTACATTACAGAATGTAATTTGAAGGCCTCCTGACTATTCCTTTGATCAGAATTCTATGTTTCTTTGCCTTTCAGACAAAATTAACACTGGAAGTAAAAGAACACTAGAAAGTCAACAGAAGATATTGTAAAACATGTTCATTTAAATGTTTCCTATTGTTTACTGATACTGCTCTGAAATTTTATCTTAAAGTATATTAAAATCATTCCCCATTGGCTCCAAAATTATAAATAAAAAAATCTATAGGGGGATTTGAATTTCTTAGTAAAATGATGAAAGCTGAAGAAACTCAGGCAGTGGCTTAGATTTCCATTTCATAGCTTCCTTCTTGAGGCTTGTTTGGGGTTCAGTGAAGTTGTTTAGTTTAGAGAAACATGTACACTGATGATACAGTAAGCTGGGTAACTAGCACTGATGAAAGGCATTTGGATAACCTGATTTGAATGCTAACATGGCAGTCTTGGTGTAGATGCTTCTGTTTTCATCCGTGCTTGTTTTCTAGCAGTATGAGTGGCAATTTTGAGTCTGTTAATATACAATAAATTATTGAATAGACTGCAGTGCATTTGGCTCCCTTCTCTCCGTATTTTTTTTCTTTCAAATGTGTACTTTCCAGGCCTAAAAAGACCCAAACAAACAGTCCCTACTCCAAAAAATACCCCCAAGAAAACAGTAACAACATCTGTGGTCTAAATCTCCCTAACAAGCCTATGTTAGGTTTTAAACAACTGAAATTCTACCTTATGGTATATACTGTTGTAATTATGACACATGCACACATTGCCATGAAAATCAAAATCCACATTGCTATCCAACCAGAACACTGGTACAAGCATCCAAAGGACTTCGCCTATTGTATTCTAGGAAGTATATTTTTGCATGATATTTTGGTGAAGATGGCTTTGGTACTTCATGAGTTTTCTTGACTAAGCTGGCAAAACTGTAAGTTCTTTCATGAGAGTGGTTGTGCAGTTGCTGTTGAGCAAATTACGTTTTCTTTAGAGAGTCTGGGTAATAATTTTGATGGTTAAAGATCAGCGTGGATAAATCTTTGAGATTGAAAGCAGTTACTCAGTTTTCATATGGCTGTTCAGAATTAAACATTTTATGTGTCTTCATCTTTTCAAGCTCTCAGTGGGAATTTAAAAGCCCCTGTGTCAATCCATATGTATGCATTTTTTGGGTACCTTTCTGTTGAAGCACTCATTCTGAACAAATAACCATAGATCAGTGCTGTTCTGCTGTGTTTTGTGTGTGTGCTTATATATACCTAATAAAGAAGCAAAATACTTAAGTGCCAGTAGTTTACAAGTAACTTTCTCTGCAGTTTCCCTGCGTCTTCTGATGTTGGCTGTCTAAATAAACTGTATTATGATACTGTGAGAAAAGTGACCTTGGTAAAAAAAGTTAAAAATACTGGACTCCTGTGTTCTAAGTTGAATTGTTAATTTTGTCAGACTTGGGCTTTTTCTTTGTGTTTGAATTATTTAAACAAAACCAGTTTGGGTCTGCGTCTGTAATCCTTGAAGAATTGATGTCTACCAGTATTGAAGACTTCTTTTACAGTCTAGAGGCTCTGAGTTAAGCAGTTATTTTCTGCCTGTTTACACAATTTCATTCACACTGCCAATGATTCATGTTGTATTTAAAATAAGTAAGTTCTGCTTTAGAAAGCAGACTTCAGTGGTATAGCTTTTGGTATTTTGTCCAGTTTAACATGGAAGGTACTTACTTAGTATGTAAACTGTATGCACCCTTTTTGGGAATGAAATCTAAATCAAATTTCACACTGTTATGCATAAAGATGTCAGTAGTGCAGCCAAAGCTAAAACCTGAATTAACTCACAGTAGTATCCCATTAAAAAAGCCATGCAGGTGCAGAAATGCAGGAAGATAGAAATCGTTGGTGAGAAACAGGAAAAATTCTGATGCGGCAGCCATGTCTCTTTTTTTAATCAAGTTTCTTTTGATGATTAATTTATTATTCGGAAATGGATAAATTAACCAACAGTGGATTCAGAAATCCTGACTGTAATTGAAAAATTTCAGTTTGTGTCCTTTGATAGCAAATATAAATAAATACTTTATTTGCTTTTATAAAATTTGATTATAAAAATTAAAAAAATGTTTACATTAAAATAGTGCAGGATGTTAATACTCAAATTTTGATGATGTGTGATGCTACATAAAATGGTTATGCTAAAGATGAAGCTGAGCTTAGACTGTATTCTCTTTTGTAACTTACAGAAATATAAAGAGAAAGATAAACACAAGCAAAAATATAAGAAGCAGTCAGAGTCCTCACCATCCTTGGTTCCATCTCTTACTGTAACTACAGAGAAAGTAAGTCAATGTGTTTTTCCTTCTCTTCCACTTCAATTACTTATGTTGAAATTTCATTATGTAATCATTCCGTTATATATACAGGAGCTTTCTAGTAGTATAGATTCTGTAACTATCAGGCATGCTTGGTATTTTTCTTATTGCATAAAAGCCCAAAATACTTTGAGATTTATCATATGGAGAACAGCTTAGGAGTTTTGTACTAGAGCAGTGAGTGATTCAGTGACCTCAGTCAGGTGCCACTGATGGTCCAGTAAGTTTTATTTCATTGACTTATGTTTAATAATTTGACAAGTTTTAGAAAATCTTTCCTTTGAAATTCACTTGTGTGTGCTGAGCTGTCACTGAACCTAAGCATTTAAGCTGGTAATTAATGAAATTACAGCTCATGCTTCATCTACTTGTAATATCACATTGCCATTTTAGCAGTCTGCTCCATTAGGCTCTGTGCTCTTTCCTTCCTGTTCATGTGCTAGCAAATACCTAACTCAAAGGACAACATAGAGAGTTAAATAATGACAGATCTCATTGTACTCTACAAGAATGCTCCATGGGCATTAGGGGGACAGCCGGCTCCACTATGGTGTTTACCATGGACTAGGGGAATGGGTGTCAGCTCTGGTGCCTGGAGCATCTCTTCCCCCTACTTCTTCACTGACCTTGGTGTCTGCAGAGCTGTTAATCTCACTCATCTCTCTGGCTGCAGTTACTCCTGGGCAGTAACTTGTCCCCCTCTTAACTGTATTATCTCAGGTGTGCTTTCACATTTCAGGTGGGTTCAGCCTTGGGTGAGCTGCTGGTCTGTCTTGGAGCTGTCTGGCATTTGCTCTTAGACATAGGGCCAGAAGCCACACCTGTAGCCCCCTGGTACCAAAACCTTGCCCTAAAACCCCAATGCAGCATGACAGTTTTTATCGAAATCAGGTTGTAGGACACTTTGAATAGTATTGACTGGTCCATGTGGTTCATTATTTCCTTTTATTAATCTGTCCTGAACATACTCCTCTTTATCAGAGACAACTTGCAAACTTCATAGCCTGTAAAAGAAACTTCCCACCCTTCTTCTGTGGGAAATTCCTTTAAACTCTACAATTTTTTTGTTTAGATTTTGGCTATATGTGATCATCTCTTTTTTCAATTACATCATCGTCTAATCATCATTATACATTTCAATGAAATGTTACATTAGTGTGCGTTGGTGTAAAAGTTAAATAAAATACATTGAAATACTGGTTATTTTTGAGTCCTACTTATTGCAATATGCTTTTAATGCTGAAGAAAGTTGGATTCTGTTTTTCTGCCAACCTGTGCTCTAATTGCTTTGTCCTCCTTAGGCTTTTCCTAATTACAAGGTTTACAACTCAGTGGTGTGTACTTCAGGAAGACGAACAAGAGTAAAATCCCACGTTTAGCAAACTTCTATTAAACCCAGTTAAGGACTGATAGCCTTGCTGAGTTGTTGGCCATACTGATAATTGAGATTGTACTACATATGTATGTATATAGCAAGTCAAATAAATTTTTGCAGTCAAATCTATAGGATTTATAATAGGAGTATTTTAAACATTTTATGTTCTCTGAATACCTAAACCTCACCTGTATAGTCTTAACGATAATAAAATAGATAACATTAAAGAAAATGTTGCCACTCCTATGGTCAGTAGCAAGGTAGAGCTAGAGCAAATACTAAAGAGAACAGGAAGTCTCTATAATACTGTAAGATAAATTATTGAACTAAACCAGAAATACTGAGTGTGGAATTTAAATATTGGCACGTGGCCTTTTAATTTTCTTCTTCTAATGTTTTGCACCTCGTGGGTTTTTTTCTGCCTAAGCTGTCTGCTTCATTTTTTAGCTTCTTTTTATAATGCTTCATATAATCAGGAAAATCAATGTTCATTTTTTTTAGATGAAGTTACTGTGATTATGGTTTTCTTGTTTCAGTTTTTTTTTCTCTCTCTCTTTTTTTAATAACTACTGGCTATTTGGAAGTGATTTTGGTTTTTTTTTTGGTGGTTTGTTCCTTTAATTTCTTTAGAATTTTTCTCCCTGCATACCTCTGGCACCGTTTGCATGCATTTGCTTTCCTGGGTGATAGCGCGTTGCTGAAAAAGGTGAAATTTTACTAATAGGACAGAGTTTTGTTTTCTTCCAAAATAAATATTTGGTTCAGAATATTATATTAATATGTTACTTTTGTGTGTCTTTTTATATATAGTTGTCAGAATTGATTTAGACTTGATGTCTTTTTCACAGCGGTCTCTTTGCAGAGAATATGTTGTTTTATCATGGTGTAAAATTACTTCTGGTACCATATTGTTCCTATGGGGGGAACTAGAATTTGAGACTAATTTTGTTTTTCCTTTTTAAAGAACTTAAATCCTTTGTGATACAGTGGTAATGACCATATGTGCAGGTGATACCACAAAGCATGTTTTTGTCTTGATGAATGGCTTCATAAGAGAGATTCATGAAGGGTGCAGAATAAACTCTGGATTTACATTACAGGCTTGCCTGTTTGTTCTGCAAAATTTAAATCCAGTAAGTCTTACTGAGGTTCCAGTCCAAGTTCTGTGTTGAGACATGAATACACCGTTTTTAGAGGCATTTTGTGTGATAATGTAACTCAGTAAACTCTGCTTAGTCTGGATCATTTAAGTGTGAAAGAATTTGAAAGAAGAAATTCCTAGCTACTCTTTGATTAATGTACTAAGAAGTTTTTCACTTATGGGACATACATACAGAATGTTTTAAGAAGGGCTTAGGAGAATTTATGGATTTGAATTGTCTCTCCCTTTTTTTGGCCTTCCTCTTAGTTGGAAAGGGCTGTCACCCTTTTTAACAGTCCTGATAAAATCTTCTGTCTCAGGTTTTGAGCTTGGCTTGTATTGAGAGTTTAAGAATATGTGTGTTTTAACATACACAGAAAAATACAGTTGATTTTTTTTTTTGGGTGGAGTGGAATGTTACTAATTAAAACAGAACTCCAAAATACTGATATATGCAAAGGTACATAATACAGTGTATCCGCATTGAAATGGTAGTCAATAACTAAATAAAACATACTGCAAAGAGAAAGAAAGTACAGCTGATTGAATTTTATTTGTAATAGCAGAGATGGTGATGATAACCCTCCTCAGTTCACCCTCACTATCAGCCCAGTCTGGTTATTAGAGGACCTGCTTAGATTCTACTGCAGTGGGGTACTGAAGAGAATTTCAAGAGCAGGGAAATGTCAGTTTGGTATGACTGAACATCACTGTCCTACAGCTGTGAAGTGTTTGTGAGGTGGGGGGTATGTGTTGGAGGCTTTTTTGTGGGTTATTTTTTGCTTGGACTGTGCTTTTATTGACTTTTTTTTTTTTTGAGGATTACCTGCTGTGGTCCTTCCCTTCTCTGTACAAGTGTACCACCTTAGACATCTGTATTGGGGTTAACAGCTTCTCAAGCCTTGGGATATACTGTGTATAGCAAGAATGATTATTACACCTTTGCTGTAAATCTAAAGCTATCGCAGAAGTTTTAAGACATGCTGCAGATTGGTGGTATAACTCTTCAGGGTGCACAGAGTGATATATGGGGGGCATAAAAATGACAGTAGCTCTCTCTGCACCAGATTGGTAATGTGAAACTTTGCTTTTTTTGGGAAAAAAACCCTGCTAACTGGTTTATGGGAAGCATAAAGGAACTCTGATACACACAGAGTTAGCTTGGTAAATTGCACTAGCAAATACTGATTGAATTTTGAGAGCAGGATTAACACTCATGAAACAGACAAGTCTTCCCAGATAAACCAAGGAATGGAGTTGGAGCATCAGGGAATCTCCTTTTTGGGGCATGTCAGTACTGAAATGAAGGAAAGATGACTGACTGCAGTGTGATCAGTGGAGGGGTGAGACTTGAGAAGTGTATCCTGCTTAGAAAGCACATGCTGGAAGGAGACAGCATTGTAAGCTTGGGGGGAAGGTGGGGGCTGCAGAGGTTGAAACCAGTCAGTAAATAAGCTAAGGCGTTCTGCCTCTATCCTCTGATCCTTGCTCTGTTCCACTGTCACTCTCCTGACCTCAGAAAAAAACCCAAACAAACAATATAACTTTGCCATGGCATATTAAGGTTTTTTCTGAGACATTTTTCTTAGAAAACAGCATATTAGAAAAGCAGTTTTAGTGGTGAGTAGGATGTTGTTTGAACCAGTTAACTTAATAAGCTGTACCTTAGATGCTGTTGCGTATCTTGTGGCTTCTCAAAGCAGCTGTTGTACGTGTATCTGGTTTAGAGCACTTTGCTGCAATTAATAATAAGAAATACGATCTGGGGAAAAAAAACCCCTGACCAAATGGCACCAGCTTTAGTATGCTTAGACCATATTGCATCATAGTAGTGTTCAGGATATTCTGAGTAAGCATGTAGATTTCAGTACACTTTAGCACACCTTCTGAAATGCTGTTGGAGCAAAATCTTCAACAGCAGAACTGCAATGTGCATGCATGCTCTCCAGAGAGCAGGGCTCAGGCTTCTGCAGTCAAACTAAACCTCTGCATGGTAGATACAAATTGTCATTGCCTAACCCTGGCCAGTCTGCAGAGCTGTGTTAAACTCCTATTTCCCTTTAAAATAAGAAAATAAGTAAACAAAATTCTTCCAGTAATGGGGAAGAGGAACTAGACAACATCAAACTATGATTGTTGATACCAACAGGGAATTATCCTTGTAATTAATATTCAACTGAGTGGAGAGGAGATAAGAATTAGGAAAGGAAGGTTTTGGATGAGAAATCCCGGATCCTAGAAAAAGGCTGACTTTTGGTTTAGGTTATTGCATATTTGGAAGCCCTTTGTTCAAATAACTCAGATTTGAACCACTACTACTTTACTCAGGTCAAGTGACATACCAGTTTCAGGAAAATGAAGCATTCTTGTGGACTTTGTAATCATTCAAAAAGTTATTTACTGAACTTACTTTACAAGTGGCTTGGTCTCCATTAGACACGCTTACCAGTATGGTAATATGAATTTGGGGTAAATAGTTTTTAACATTGTACTTCAACAGACTTAAACTGATTTTTCTTCTTCACGGTTACCCAGAAAATCTGTTGTATGTATTTGTTACAATTCACAGTAATTCATATGGAGTGGTACACAAATAGATTTCATTTTTTGTCTCTCTCAAATCCCGCATACATAGTTGTCAGAAAAGTAAGTTCTACATAAATGTCTTAGCTGTTTTAGTAAAATTATGGAAAACCTTTTATAACAGCTATGCAAAGCTGCTTATGATGAAGAAATACTCTGCTGTGGGCCTAAATACAGCAAACATCTCAGGGAAGAGAAAACATGTATGTGCTCAATTTTAAGAGCCATATATTCGTGTAGTCTTTAATGGAGAAAAATTTAGCTACTATTTTAAACTCTCTTCTATAAAAACTGAAAAACTAAGCTTGTTTTGAATAGATGAGTAGCTTCTAGTGTGCGTATTTTCTGTTGAAGAAGCTTTATGCAGTCAAAAAGCTATTTTCCTAGCTGGTTTGAATAGAAATAACAGTAGGCTGTTACTTCCTTTTCCGTAATTTTGCATTCATTTTCTTTCTTCTGATATAAAAATACTGCTGTCATAATCCTTTCCCTTCCCTTTCCCTCTTTCTCACTCTCTCCCTCTCTTTTTCTCTCCCTTACAAAAACGTTTTCCATGTTATGGAAAAAATGCCATACCTGTGTGGGTTTTTCCTAATGCTATGTGTGCAG
Source organism: Agapornis canus (assembly GCA_036873685.1). Taxonomy (NCBI): domain Eukaryota; kingdom Metazoa; phylum Chordata; class Aves; order Psittaciformes; family Psittacidae; genus Agapornis; species Agapornis canus. Next base: position 10,205 of record JBAFWW010032721.1, on the reverse strand, counting down.
TTTCCCTGCCTGCCCGATTACTTTCTGTGAACCTGTTTTGACGATTGTTCACCAAAATTCATTGGAAGAATAACGGGCCTAAAGATTAAATTTTTGAAAGCATTGTGGAGGGTTGATGGGTGCAGGAAAAGGGGTGGGTGGGGGATGAGCTAAAAATCTGCACTGGAGGCTCCGAGAGTGTGTTAGGTTGCCTTTATTTAAGGAACTTGCTGAATGGGACGGTTCAGATGGCAGGGAATCCTAGTGTGATGATGGGAAGTGAAGACATAAGGGGCAGCAGTTGGATTTGTTGGAATTGATTTTGGTTTGATGTTTAAACTATGAAGTCTTAAAAGTGCAAGGTCTTAGGTTCTGAAGCCTTCATCAGTTCCACTGCTGGTGGAACAAAGTTTCCAGTTTGAAGAAACAAACTGCATGAAAATGGTATTTTCAGAAAAGCATTTGAAATCTCTTCTTTTTAATTCTGAATTTTAAGCAGCAAAATAACAATATCCTATTTAAATAGAATGTAAAGACTGTGACCATAAATGGGAGATTAAGTCACTGACCTCAGTGAAATAAGAGATTCAACCACAGCTGACATTATTTTCAGTCATTTTTCCACAAAATGAAGTTTTATGCACTTAAGATTGCTTGCTGAAAATCTCAGGAATTCACTATATGTACCTCTTGTTGTTGGCTGTTACTTTAGTGTTTGAGCACTTCCAAGTTTATTTTAAAGAATAAATGCTTTTAAACGGTTCTTTTGTTACAGGTTTTTTTTTTGTGTGACCTAAGAGTTTCTTTTGTCTTTTTCCTTCTCTCTTGTCAAAATGCTAGACATACACAAGCACTAGCAACAACTCCATGTCAGGCTCCTTGAAGCGGTTGGAAGATACCACAGCTCGATTTACAAATGCAAATTTCCAGGAAGTTTCTACACACGTTTCAAGTGGAAAAGATTCTTCAGAGGCTAGAGGGTCAGAGAGCAAAGGCAAGAAATCTGCAGGTCACAGCTCGGGTCAGAGGGGAAGAAAGCCTGGTGCTGGAAGAAATCCAGGAACAACTGTGACTGCAGCTAGCCCTTTTCAGCAAGGTATCAGTTGTTATGCTGGAACACAACTGCTTTGATGTGAATTAGAAATCTTACGTATTTAAAACTTGAAAAGTTGATAACCGTTTATGCTCAGTTATGAGAATGTTGTTTCACTTTGGGGGAGAGAGTAACATTTCTCAGGGGAAAAAATGTTCATTGTTGTAATGTGAAAAAGGAGGTCGCCCATTGTTAAAGGGCAAAATTGATGCTTTTGTTTAGATTGTTACTCTCTTTAAGCACTAAATCCGGAATTTTCTTTATGTGCTGCAGGAGTTAGTCTGAAGTAAAATTTAACAAATGGATTTCAGTCTAGGGGCCTTTCTTAGCTGTGTTATGGAATAGTATACTAACATTTTTAGTTAGTGCATATTAGAACAAAGCTGGACTACCTAATGCATAGGATGTGGTGGCCTCTAATTTTTTGAGATGCAGACATTTGAAATACCCTGTTTTCTTCAAAGTGAAAGACATTTTTGCTTTTATATTTTTTGCCATTGAAATACATAAGCAGAAGATGATTACATGACAACTGTATACTTTGTAGTTTTACCTTATGTAATGCAAAAAGTTTGATGTTTTGAACATGTTAAAACCCACTAAGTGCATTGTTAATATTCTAAAAAGCAAATTTTATTATGGCATCCTCATCTGACTTGAAGAAAGAATAAAAAAAGAAAGTCAGTTTTATTATTTAACTAATAAAACATTATTTTTAAACACAACAAACTAGACCTTTTATGAAGTAATTTTTTTTTGTATCATTTTCACTGTGGTGTGTAGCAGCTGTCATTTCTGCTTTATAATCTTTCTCTTCCTTGTGAGTTTATGTATGCAGTGAGTAGTTTTAAATTTGTCTACAAGTCTTACAGTATTTCAGACTCTTTTATTTGAAAAAACTAAAAGCATTTTTGTCTTTACATTCTTAAAACTCTGAAAATTGCCTTCTGGAAACCTGCATTGAAAGAAAAATCTTGCTCACTGCAGATGGCAAAATAAATCTTTACTATGTGCTTGCATTTTCTTTAAAGCTGGCACTAAGTGAAGTTGATGTAACTTGAAAATACAAAGAACAATGTCTTTTTATAATTTTTAAATTGCTGTGTTAATATAAATTATATTTTAAATGGAATTCCTAATATTGAATGGAGTACTAATGGGAAAACTCTATTTTTTATAGGATTTTCTTTTATATCCAGTGTCATATTTAAAAGTATTTTTTGACGGGATAGTTGTCATCAGTCTGAGTTCTGTAAAACAGTAACCACATGCACCCACCCATATAGAATTACTGAATTTCAGTGAAGGTGGATTTGTATTTTCTAGCTGTGCTCCATTTTCTGCCTTGTGTACACTAAGGCAGCAATAAAATGACTGGATTCCAAATATTAGAGTAGCAATTCTGTTACACAAAAGATCTTTATGGTTCTCTGGCAGTGCTAAAAAAGTCTTAAAATGTCAATTTTGTACACTTTTTTTCCACTTCTCCTCCTGTCCTTTTGAAAATACCACTTCTGTGGAACACCTCCTCAGCCAGGGTAAATTAAGTGCAATTGCTGTTCCCTTGACCTGTGTCAGACCCTTGATTTAGGTAGAATGGTAGGGAAGATTGCAGGCATAGTGTAGATTTGATCAGAGCATGTTTCTATCAGCCTTCTTTTTATATATGTGTATGTTTAATAAAACCTGCTTTGACTTGCACCAGGTGTGTGTTACAGCTTTAAAACATGAGGAATATCAAAGTTGTTTGAGCAGCAGAGTTGTTTATTCTCCTTTTTGTTCATTGTTTGTGCCGCAAATTCAAATCTGAATCTCAGACAGGAATCTGATAATCAGATACTGCGGAGCAAAGACCCACAGGAGAAGCAATGAGTTATCTTAAAAAAGAATTTCTTTAGCTCTTGGTAGCAATGATCATTAAGTCCTTGCACTTTAAAGGTTTATATCCAAATATATTACTCTTTCTCAGTGATTTTCATCAACTAGAAAAAAATTCTATACTCTTTTCTTCTCTTTTTAGGAAGCTTTTTGGGCACTCCTGGGAGCATAAAGTCGTCTTCTGGAAGTTCAGTTCAGTCTCCCCAGGATTTTTTGAGTTTTACAGACACAGATCTGCGAAGTGACAGTTTCACACATTCTCAACAGGCTGCACCAACCAAAGATGTACATAAAGGAGAGGCTGGGAGTCAAGAGGGGAGTGTCAATTGTTTCACTTCCTTAATTGGTCTCCCTTCATCATCAGCTGTTTCCCAATCTAAAAACTTTGACAGCTCCCCTGGAGACTTAGGTAATTCAAGCCTTACTTCTACAGCATACAAACGAGGTCAGACTTCTGGAATAGAAGAAGAAACTGTAACAGAGAAGAAACGAAAAGGAAATAAGCAAAGTAAACATGGGCCTGGTAGACCAAAAGGAAATAAAAGTCAAGAAAGTATTTCCCATCTTTCAGTTTCTTCTGCTTCCCCAACTTCATCTGTGGCATCTGCTGCAGGAAGTGTGACAAGCTCTGGTCTTCAGAAATCTCCAACCTTGCTCAGGAATGGAAGTTTACAAAGTCTTAGTGTTGGTTCATCTCCAGTGGGTTCAGGTAGGCATTTACTGGATTTGTTTTCTTATCTTTTAAATATGTCTTTGTTACTTTAGCTGTAATTTTGAATATGCTTTTCAAGAACAGAGTATCATTTAAAGGCTCTTGAAAGTCAAATTGGGGAAAAAAGTGAAAATTAGAATGAGACTGTTGGAAGAGTCAGTTTTGTTCTATGTATCGGTGCTACTGTGCCATAGGTGGCTGTAGTAAATTGGCCTGTATGTAAACCTATATGATATATAAATGCAAGGTTTGAGTCTGTAGGGGGAAAAAATAAGTTGCATGAAAACAGGTTCTTTGGATATTACATGTGACAGGTTTAGCTAAAATAAGTGATAGTGCATACCGTCTATATTGTCTGTCTGTTCTATTACATGGAGAAAATCGGTACTCAGGCCTATCAGCTGTGCTGTGTATGTCCCTCAGTTATTTTTCCCAATTTAGACTAACTAAAACTCAAAATGTCTGTATGGAGAATTACCAGTTTAAACACAGAAAAGGCTATTTTGAATATGGGTCCCTGTGCAGCTTGATGACATTTTCATATTCTTGTGTGCTTTTTAGCAGTTGAAATTGGCTGGTTTGTTCTTCCTCTGGTCTAAATGTTATGTGCATCTAGGGCTGAGAGAGGCTTTCTTTTCCCAGTAAACCTGTGTGTGGAATGACCTTGCAGAATACTGTATCTACCAAAGTCTTTGTTGCTTTGAAGTTTCTTTCGAGGCCTTTGTGTTTGGATAAAAAAATAGCAAACTCTCTGATCCCTCCATTTTGTAACTTTGAAATTTTGTCTTTCTTGTTGTTTTAGGGGAATTTTTTTTGCCTTTTTTTGAGAGGCTGGTGAGGGGAAAGGAATAGAAAGTGAATATTTGGTTGTGGGCAGGATATCATGCTTTTATATTGTGTATTTTCACTGCATAAGCAAGAGATACTTTAAAACCATACATGGATCAAAAAAGAAAAAAACTTCGAGAACAAGGCAGGTGCTTAAAACCTCAAAACCACATTGTTTTAAGTCTGTGTTAGGTATAGGTAAATTATGATTTTTATTATAGGTAATACTGGCAATAGCAGTGGCAACTATATTAAGAAACATTTTTCCTGCATTGGATTCAGTAGGGAGAAATGGTGTGTGATAGAAATTCCTAGCTCACTGTCCATCTCTTTGATGAAAATGCAGTTTAATAAACATGTTAACCTGATACCTTTTATGGACAGAGATTGTGCAACAGATCAGTGTTCTGGTTATTTCAGTATGAACTTAATTATTCCTTTATAATGCTGTTGAGGTGGATCATGTATTGTGGTTGGGTAACAGGTGGAAGCACAAGATCTTGGTTTGAAGTGAGTGACTCATGTTTCCCCCACCATTGGGTTTGTCTTTGAATATTCTGGTTTTGTCAGCTTCTAGAACTGGCTTTCCCCTGGCTAGGGCCATTCTTGCTTCCTTTGTCCTCTTTATTGCATCTCACTCTTCCATCTATAAAATGCCAGTGATAATTTTAAGCTTCCTTTTTACAAAGCTTTGAAATAGAGGATGGACATACTGAGTAGGTTTTATTACATGTGTCATGATTTTCAGCCTGTAATTTCTGCTGTGTTAGGCATGCTTCGATTCTTAGTAGCCAGTGTTAGATTTGTCCTTTAAACCAGTGATATTTTCTGAAGATGCCAAAGAATGCGAATGGAAAAAAAAATGAATTCCATAAACAAAATCACTCTAACAAACCCCAGAAAACTCAAAGAAACAAAGCCAGGTGGTTTGCAAGCAAAGACATTATGGTGGTAGCGCTGCTTTCCTCACTTCATCAGTAAGCATTTTCTGGGTTTAGCAGCCCATTTACAGCTTTGTTACAATGAGGGAAGGGCACATGAGTATTATCAGAAACATACCTGAGAAACATGCATTTTCTCAGATGTGATATGCTGATGTTTCTCTTTGAAACATTTCTGTATTGTCCAGTAACAGAACCTTACATATGAGTCTAAATGGTTTGACCCAAACCCCCAGTTAAGATTTTGTGCATGTAAATGTAGTGAGAGAAAAGGCAGGAGAAGTCAAACTAAAAAGTTTTTAATGACTCTTACTTGGAATTGCCTTGTTACTTCAGAGAAGCAGGATCAGGAATGAGCTAGACCATACTAAACAAATCTTTTGAGGCACTTCTCTCAAGAGTCTCCTCCCATTTTTATTTAATAACCTTCTTAACTGTAGAACTGTATTTAATAAACTTCTTAACTCTTCTTCTGTTTTCTTAAGAGTATTCGTTGAGATCCATAAAAATGATGAAAATCCTTACTTCACAGACAAATGATAAAATCCTGTTCACAGTCAGTGTCCAAGTTCAATGAAATGTGAAAGAGAGCTTATTCTAAAGGGTAGCGCAGTTTCATCACATGCTGTTTTTATGTAGTTGAATGTCTTCCGCAAGACTTTTATTTAGAATGAGTAAATTCAGCTCATTTCGTGAAAGTATCTGCCCTCTGCAAACTTCTGTCCAGTCCATAGAACTTCTGTTTTCCTCTTTAGTAACAGAGGTGTACCAGGAGTAGTACAAGGCCACGTAATTGAAAGCTACATAAACTGAGGTTGTATTACAGGTGCTACTGGTCTTTGAAGTCTTTGAATTCAGCATCTGCATTTTTTAATGGGGAAGGGTTTCATATGAACTCTACAATTTGATAGAGCTGTTTAAGTCACACTAGTTGAATTCTCAGCATTAAGTTGATTCTCATCATCCTTCTAGGGAATAACACTTACAGATAAATTTCTGATGCAAAGTATGGTAAAGCAGCAATCCTTTCTGCTGAAGATTTTTACTTTTTTCTTTTCACAACAATGGTGATTAAAGAACAGGAAAACCTTCATCCAGTTTGGAAGAGATGAGTAGCATCTTGTCTCAGTGCTTACCTCTGCTAGGAGTAGATTCTAAGATCAGTTGTTCCTTTTACCTTACTTGTACTTTGTTTCAGCAGTAATGCAGAAACAAATAAAGTGGTGGAAATGAAAGAAAGGTACAGTTATGGTAAATAAGTTTCATACATTTTGTATATTCCTGTCAAGCAGTTTGTGTGGGCTCTGGTTCCTGGTCGTTTGGAGTACACTCCAGCGCATGAAGAACTTTCTGAGAACTAATTTCTCACAGCAGTAGGGAAAAACATATTTAATGTGATGTACAGTACCTTCTGGCTTTCATTGAGTAATGCAGCAGGGTAAAATGGAAAGCAGTCAAGTGTCAGAAGTAAACTGAATTTTGTGTGTTATGGTAGATAAAGTTCTTCAAGTTCTGCATGGATTCTTCCTGCTGGAAAAAACAGTGTTTCAAGTGTATAGAAGTGCTTCTCTGTCTTTTCCAGTTAGTTCTGTTCTTGATTTAAGCATACAACAAATTGTGTTGTATCAGCTTCAGTTGCTAAGGACTTCAGGAAATCATTTGCTTTTTAATTTTTTTATTTCGATTTTTCCAACATGGATTTTATACCCTTATGAGTACTGTAAACACAGAAAACAGGGGCTTTTCTCCCTTTTTTCCCCCCTAAGAACACCAGACAAGGTTTAATTCCAAATTGCGTCTCAAAATGGGTAGCCTGTTCTTTCAGCACCCTTGCTGTGTCTGTCTTCTGGAATTCCTTTGTCACAACTGAGGCGACCTTTTTATTTATCTTCCTACATTTGTATTTCTACATCACATATATTCTGACTTTGAGTTGTTTTAGGCATGTGTTGGTTGGTTGTACTAGACAGTGTTTGCAGTAAGTCCCCTCTGGGTTGATACTGTCTTGTGCAGTCAAATTCCAGTTTTGTATAGAAGCTTACTAATTGCTTCAGCTTAGTCCCTGTATTTTATTGTCTTTTCCTCATTTGATTCAAGCGGTGATGAAGCTTCTGCCAAGTTTTACATTCTTCTGCAAGGAGGTGACCTTACTGTTAAGCTCTTTGTCATACTGATGATGTAAGAGAGTGATATCTGAGCTTCAAAGTAGGTGATTAATTTGAAATAATGCTCATTGATACACTGAGTCCCTCAGACCTTATGTTAAATATTTATGATGTTATGTTTAAACTCCTGTAACCTTTGACATACTAACTAAAGCTATTGGGAGAAAGAGGTTAGAAAAAACCACTATGGAACAGTTTGTGCTGTTACATTTACCTGCTACATCCCCCAGAAGCCAAAGTAGAAAAATCTTGTTGTGTTAAAGAGCTAGCCTATATTCTAGAGAAGATAGAATAGAAAGCACAGATTGATGGTAATGGATATTAATGACCTTTCAGGATTAAGCGAACTGTGTAGAAGGTGCACGGGGCAAACTTCATATGCAGAGAGTTTAATTGTTCATATTTGAGGCTCAACAGAAATGGTGGTGGTACAAGATTAAAATGTTAAAATTGATGATTGTTGCTGTAGAAAACATGGAGACATTCATAAGTAATTGAGAAGAAATCACATGAGGTAGAAGTTTATGAAAATGGGGATTATCATTAAATGATCCCCCATCAATGTTCTCAAGTAAAACAGGTGTTGGCAGCAGCTACATCCAGAAGTAATAAATTGGCATGATGGAGAATACCTGATATTTTCATGGTTTTAGGCTGTTGGTGTTAAATTTCAGTGAGTAGTTAAAACCTGTGAAGTTGTAAGAGACTGGCAGGTAGTTAATGGTATGTAATTAGAATGTGTCTGATACAAGAAAGATAGATGTTAGAGATTTAATGATTAATGGTGGGTATTGTGAGTTATGGAAAATAACTTACTGGACTCTTTTTTGTATTAATAAAAGCAGTGGCATAGTAGATGTCTAGACTTCAATTGATACAGCATGGCATTTTAAATAAGGACCTGTAATGACAGGAAGTCAGCAAACCTTTGCTTTAAATGTAGTTAATGACTAAGTCTGAGTTTATTTTTGATCAGAGAATTATTAAGTCAAAGGGTTAACTTTAAAGTTGCATTATTTCCCTGTGCATCAGTTATCGACCTTATGCTATTTATTGGAAAATTCTGCAATTCCTAAAATACCTGTATGTGAGGGCAGGGTAAAATGGATCAAGAGATAAGCAATAAGAGGTAAGGTAAGCAATACAAACCATGAGTTTGTTGGTGGGGCTAAAGTAGAAGATTATGTCTAAGGAAGATGGATGTGTACCTGCAGGACAAGGATGGCCTTCTGGGAAAGGAAGGGTTGAAAAGAAAACTCATACAGATGAATAATCTGTTATGTCTGAGTTTCCAGTGTTGAGCTGTATTTTAAAAGATCTGAATGCATAAACAGCAGATGAATCAGAAAGGTAGCTTTGTGTTCAGCAGAGTGCATCTAGTCTTTGAATACTGTGTCTGCTTCTGCTGTCTGTTGTATGTAGAGAAGAGCCATGAGAATGATTCAAGACTGGAAAAAGCACATTACTGTACAAAAGCTATGGAATTTATCCAACTGTATGAAGTTCTGTACTGTCAGAGTGGTGAGGCACTGGAACAAATTGCCCAGAGAAGCTGTGGATGCCCTATCCCCAGAAGTGTTTAAGGCCAGGTTGGATGGGGCTTTGAGCAGCCTGGTCTAGTGAAAGGTTTCTCTGTCCATGCAGGGGGCTTGGAAACAGATGATCTTTATCCAAAGGTCCATTTCAACCCAAACCATTCTATCCTTTCCAACCCTAACTATTCTGTGATTCTATGATTTTATGATCATATGAGAAACTGAAAACTGATTCTGTAACGATTCTTAACCTAACAAAGTAAATTGTGATCAAGTGAGAGAAGGTAATAGTTGAATATTTCTCAGTAATGGTTCTGAAAATTTGGAGGTGATACATCTTCTAGAAGGCACAGTTTAGTTGAGCATATTTATTCGATTTGCAGTGGGAATTTCTAGAGCTAAGAATCAAATCACGTGCTCATAGAGGTTGTTGTTTGACTCTTACCTACAAACCTAATGCTGTGCTGTATTACACTTTCGATTTCTAAAACAAAACTTAGCATGGTGAATCAGTTTGGCGTGTGAAATGGACTCTAACATGGCAAATAATGCATTTCAAAATACAGGAATTAGTAGAGAACATGGTATGTTGTATGCTTTTATCACAGATTGAGAAGAAATTAAGGAATCAGATCTTTGCTGCTCACTGTCAGGGTTCACAGTAGTTTTTAACAGCATATATTGTTCTCAGATATAATGAATAACAATTCCTTGATTAAGCTTTGTAAAAAAAAAACAAGGAAAAAATTACCTGAACAATGAACTTTATAATAGAGATGTATTTTGAAAACAATTATGTAAAGCTTCTGAATAATGATGAACTGAACATTACGTTATATTGAGATGATTTAAGAAAAAAAGGCTGTTGTCATCCTTGTGATGCTGATTTCAAGAAGAGATAGAAAACTTATATCAGTTGAAATAACTCTATAGCTATTGCAGGTAGCAGAGTACTATATTTAATTCTGATTCATTTTTCAGTAGAATATGAATATAGGAAAGTTGAGAACAGGCATACATTAGAATTATAGAATCATAGAATAGTTAGGGTTGGAAAGGACCTTAGGATCATCT
>JBAFWW010032719.1:0-22096 GCA_036873685.1 Agapornis canus | reverse complement strand
CCCTGCTTATGGCAGGGGGGTTGGAAGTAGATGATCTTAAGGTCCTTTCCAACCCAAACTGTTCTATGATTCTATGAGTATGAACATGATGAGAAAATTAACATGAGCCAGCAGTGTGCAGTCACAGCCCAGAAAGCCAGCCATATCCTGGGCTGCATCAAAAGGAGTGTGACCAGCAGGTCAAAAGAGGTGATCCTGCTCCTCTACTCTGCTCTTGTGAGGCCTCATTTGGAATATTGTGTGGCAATGGGCTAGGAATTAGATTATCTTAAGGTCCTTTCTAACACTAACTATTCTATGATTCTGTGATTCTAAGCCATATCGGTTTACATGTGGTTTTAACACAAAACTCATGGAAATGCAAATTTTAAATGTTGATTTGAAAATAATGAATATTTGAATAATTAATTTATAATTAATATGAAATGAATTCAAAACAATGTGCAAGAAGAAACTTTTCCAGAGCAAACCTGTATAACATTTGTCCATAAGAATATCCAATTGAATTTTCCCACTGAATTTGCCTGTCCTATCTCTAGACTTGGGGGAGTGGTCATTGGCAGCAATGCCCACTATGCAAATATTTATTCAAAGGATCTTGATTTGAGGCAGAAATAGTATTGTGCTGAGAAAATACATTGCAAGTGATTACTCTGCATGTGGCCTATGGAGCTGCTAGTTTTTGTTTTTAATGGCACCTTCCTTTAATGTTTTGATCTAAGGAAGAAAATGGAAGCAAATTAGTGGAACAAACCCAAAATACTTGTGCCTTTGGGTGGGAAATCAGTTTTCCACCACTTAAGTGGTTTTGGATTTGAACATCTCCTTGAGGCATTTACCTGAAAATGCAACGTGGATTTCCATTACTTCAATTTTTCCGTAATTATATTCCCTCCCTTCACATAAGTGGATGCTTTACTGTTAAAAGTCTATGGCAGAGGGCTAAAAATCATATTCTGGATATGGCATTCTCAGTTATCTCAGCAAACCCTAGTAGTCACCACTGCCCCTTGCTATTGTCTCCTAGAGATACTTGCAGAAAATACAGTAATGCTTAAAAAACAAGCAAACAAAACCCAAGAAACAATGAAAGGACAAAGTTGAGAAAGATTGAGCAAGTTTGATTAAAAGAATATTCGGGTTGTATTATACAGAAAGCTACAGTGGTCATAGCAGATATATTGCAGTGCTCTGCATTTCTCTGAAAGTGACAAGTTCTGAAGTAATTTGAATTTGAACCTCTACTATAAATGAATGAATATAGACATTTCCAGAAGAACTTAAATATATGAATATGAATATTCCACTGTGTCTTATGGAGATGTCCTTGTACTGTGCTAGTGAGATTGTAACATTGCCTTACTGTCCTGGGTTTAGCAGTAGCATTCATTTTTTTTTTTCTTCATAGTAGCTGGTGCAGCAGTGTGTTTTGACTCAACCTGGGAACCTAGCTGATAACACCGATGTGATACCCAGGTTTCATCTCCTCTAAATATGACTGTCTACAAGCACAGTGTCAAGCCTCAGCTGTTTCCTAAAAGCTCTTTCAGTACCCAGTGAGGCTTGATTACCAGGGAACAATTAATTCTGTTCATATTTATCACCTATTTTGACACAGGGTCACTTATCCTCTAGGAATGTCTCCCCATTGATTGTAGAGTGATGGATACACTTAGATGAAACAGTTAACTTTTAGATAGCTAAATGAGCTGACATAAACCATGGCAGATGTGTGCATTCTTTTATCTTCTTCCTAAAGGAAGGAATATATAGTGTGACACATGAATTTTGGATGCATGCAGTATTTTATGAGTTTGTTTTGGCTGGGGATTGTGTTTGCTCAGCTTTGCTTTCAAGTTTCAATAATAGAGGAGAAATTCAGGAAATACCCTTATACAATATTATTATTTCTGCAATATTATTATTTCTGGTCTTTGGGGTACAGCTTAATTTTTAAGTTAATGTTATGAATATGCACTTATAACTTTTGGATACTGGAGGTAACTATAGAAAATCATTTCACAGGTTGTGGCTATGAGCACCAGCAGGCACCAGGATGTCTGATAGAAACAAAAAGAACACACTTTCATTGTGGTTTTACACCAGTATGTTCCATGTACAAGAAGGGCATTTCACTTGCTAATTAACAGGAAGCAAAGAAGTTTTAGAGCTGGGAAAATATAAATAGTCTTTAGTTTTATTTTACCTGTCACGGGTGATTCATTGCTAGAACAATATATTGAATTCAAAACAAGTAATTCATGTTGTTGTACATTGCTCTAACAAAGGTTTTACTACATTAAAAATTCTGCCACATTCAACAGTTGATTTCTGGTTTAGATGCTGACTGCTGCTGCTCTCTTAAATAAGGCTGGACCGAGCTTTTATTGTTAAGATCTATACAATATAGTCTTGGAGAGATGGTCTTCTCTGAGCTCAGGAGAAGAGCTTTAAGGGCATGATGTGTACTGTGTAACCTTAGCCCACATGGAGCCAAATCCTGCTTAGTTGAGTAAAACCCAGGTTCTATCTCTGTTACTGCTGTTCTGTTGCTCCACTATAAGTGGCAGGTGATTATATGGGATGTTAAGCGTCAGCACTGCAGGCAGAAATTCAAACCCAGCCATTACAAGGTCATTTCTCATCACCCATATGTCAGAAGCAATGAGGACTGCAATAGCCTCACTGCTCATACAACTGCCTAAAGTCACAGGCTGGAAGAACCACACAGGAAATGTGGAGCTGGGGAGTGGTTTTGGTAGGATAGGGCTGTTTAATTGTCTCTTGTGCAGCAGTGCCTAAATAGATCCCCAAATTAGTGGAGGTTGACAGACTTGAAAAAAATAAACAAGAGATGGTGAGGATTTTTTAATCATTGTGAGGAAAGACATTGCCATTCTGATCTCTCATGCAGGAGTGTGTGTGTGGGGAAGCATAAGCAGCCAGTGAAACAAGTCAAAAGGCATGTTCCCATATTCTAGCCAGTGCTCTTTTCCTTACATGCACAGTCCTATCATCTGTTCCTTGTACTTTACTGATGATCTGGTTTAATTAGAATGGCCAGGAGCCTGTGAGGAAGAAGGTTAAGCTGTTCGGGAAAACTATCTTTTAGAAAGAACAAAGAAAGCTAACAAATAGTGAAGCCCACCTTTTCAGGCAGAGCTTTCTTGAAGCTCTTTCAGCAAAGGACTAAGGAATACATCCCATTCTTCTCCAGGAATTATAAAGTCTTTGGCAGTTTTCAAGTGCTATTAAGCTGTCAGCAGCTGGAGGAAAAAGCAGAATCAAATGCTATATACAAATATCAGTTGTGTGGTTTGCATTTGATTCTCAGAAAACAGCTGTGCATTTGGGAGGTCTTCCATGAGAGACAGAGGCAACTTTTGTTAGGGGCCAACATTTCCATTGAACATATCACAGGAGAAACCATGACATCACCATTTGAATACATGATTATTTTTATAGAGCTTAAAGTCTAATTTCATTGCTAGCTTAACCTTAGCTGGGTGACAAACAGCTATTTCCTCCCATAAAAGCTGATGAAAATTAAAGTAATATACAATTTTGTAGAAGTTTTCTTTCAAACTGTTGTCTTTTATTAAGAAAACTGAAAGAAGTCTGACTTTTGCAAAACATAGCTTAGCTGCAACCACAATTGAAAATTTGCCCTGTTGGAGAAATTATTGTTCTTACTCCTTGGAGACAACTTCATGATGTGAAGATTTTAATTATAACTGCCCATTTAGTATAAAACAGAGAATAATGGCAGTTATTCATATTCTTGGTGTCCTGCAGATATAATGTTTTCAGGTATTCCCTAGCTTCCCGTTTTGCAAACACTACATCTTCAGTAGTTCCTTTTTTGCAAAAAGTTTGCTACTTGCACTTCATGTGTGTGATAAACTTCACTCAAACAAGACATGAGTGCAGGTACTATAGGAGCCATAATTAATGACTGTCATTACATTGGCAGCAGCTATCAGTTTTACCTGTTGGTTTTGCAGTACATTTCATATTTTGGTGCTGAGGAGTTTTTTTAGTGCTCATCCTGCTAGGCTATAAATAAAATGTAGTATCTTGCTAAACATCAAAGAGAAAGGGAACTTTTAGATGCAGATAGGAAGTCTGCCATTTGCGTTGGCATCATGTAATCTGGTGAACTTTTAGCATTGTTGTGATGCTGTGATTTAAATGCTATTCCAGGTACTTAATATTGCACTGAAATATTCTGAGCACTAATTTTTTCCATGCCCCTAGAAATACCACTCTTCCTTGCCCACTTCAACACTGTATAAGTAAGTTCTTTCTTAACTTACATCTGGAGTGATAATAATATCTGTGATTGATAGGCAACACAAAATCAGGTGACTTACCAAACACCTTTACAAAAAACCTTACCTTTTCAAGGGAATGGCTTTTAAAGATGATATAATTGTATGAATCTTTTACTCTTTTACAGAGCTATAGATCTCAAATGAGGTTGCTTTCCACTGAGTTTCAGCATACAACTTCAGAACTGTCAATAATTCAATGTCAATGTTTTGTGTTTTCAAACTGTACTTTAATGCTTACCTGAGCAGGGGTACAGATCTCTACAAAGAGGTTTCTGCAATCTGCAAAGTATTCCTAGGCAGTCACTGGCACACTGAAACTTCTGTCTGAAACTAACGAATCAAAATGTTGTCCCTGAAGGAGAGATGGGTGGGTAGTGCTGCCTCTCCTATATCCTAACCACAGCTTCAGACATCCACATGAATCTCAAAACCCTCCTTTAACTTATCATGTTTAAAGTGTTCAAAGACATAAAACCAAAGGAATGGTTGGTATCCCAAATGCAGTTTCCCAGTATACATGAAAAGCATGCACAATATACAACTCTGTAATTGTCATTTGAGAAATAATACTGACGTTATTGAATTTAATGTTAAAATTGCCATTGAATATTTTGAGATGAGAAATGAGCTCTTGGGGTTTAAAACTAAAATAAAAAAAGAAATAGGAAGAGTTAAAAAAAAATAGCTTAATCTCTCTACTACCTTGGAAGGCAAAGTTTTCATAGGATTCTCCAAAGCACCGATTTAACAGCACCTTATATCATAGTAGAGCTTATGTCAGTCAGTGCAGCTGTACAAAGACTGCTTTGAGTCAGTTGCCAAGAATTAGCTGGAAATGGAGTGCCACTCAGCTAACCATGTCACTTGTTAGCCCACAAGCCAAAAAAATATTCTGATGCTGTTCACAGAAAGGGAATAATATTCTGCATACAATTCACATTTTATTTTCTTCCTTGTCACAGCAGCTGAATCTGAATGATATCTTGTTTAATTGTTCTGCACAATTTCTGAACATACGAAGTTCTTTAGCTTTTCTCTGTATGCATCACAATGCCAAGTTTTAGAAAACAAATATTTGGGTGGAGTATGTACAGATGTTGTTAAATTTCAAGTAAATAAAGCGTGTTTTCAACCACAACCAATTCCTAACCATCCAGTTTCATTCAGCTGTCATCTATGGTATGCTTTGATATATTTAACAAACTGTTTCCCTCAAAACCACAATGCCCTGGAATATTACCATTTTTACACTTATCAGCATGTTTAACCTAAATCAGTTTTTTCTGGTAAGAGCACAAGCAGGCATACTTTCTTGATATAGCACAAACTGTGAAAGCTGTGGGCTTTCAGAGCTTCAGAACACTGTTATCAAGGAAAATGTGTATGTAGTATTTGTGAAAAGAGGGCTGAATGACACATATAATTTACAGCAGATGGTGCTTAAAATTATATCATATTTTCTTAAATAGAAAAGCAAGAAAAATCTTAAATCCAATAATTTGTTTACTTGCCTCATTTAATAGCTTTGATAATCTTTTTAAGTTCATAGAACAGGCTAACATAGCAAACAGCATTTTAGGCACGTAACTATAACTATCCAGAATTGAATGCTTAGATTACATCAGACACTTTTCAAAATCTGTGGTTGCTGCTACCAGCTCTTTCCAAAGGCAATAATTTATTTGTTTCTTTAACGTTTTATTATTTTTTGTTATGCACATGGAGATGAATGAGAACCCCCTGGAAAACCTGTGTAAGTTTGATAAGTGCAGTCCTTGCAGAAGGGTATAATGTCAGCTATCTTTTGAATCTGATTAACCATTCTAGAAATACCAACTTGAGCATGTTGTCCTCTTCTGTTTGTAATGGTCCCTAAAAGAAAAACAAACAAAAAACCAAACAAAATGACACAATCAAGTCCTACCATTCCCTCTGCATCCCATGCTGATTGACAAGGACAAAACAGGGAAGGGAATGGCTAGCACTTTTCCCCTTATTAATTTGAATTTCACCAGTTAGGGTGAAATAAAAATAATCAGACGAAAAGAAAATAGAACAGAAATATATACGATAATAAAATCTATTGCAGTAAAAAAACCAAAACATAGTAGAAAACTCCACCATGTAATGAAATTGAGGAAAAAAACACTACTATGACAGTTAATAATAGGAAAATAAGAATTAGAACATAAAGAAAAGGATCTAACTAAGGTAAAACCTTTTCTACTCATTCAGTTACCCATAGAATGGCACTGCAGTCAACAAGACTTCTGAGATTCATTTGCTAACACCCAGGAAGGAAGGAAGGAAAGAAGGACAGTAGCAAGCAGGGTAGTTTGTTAATAAATCAAGAGTTCAGTATTCACAGGTAATATTTTAGCTAAAAAGCTAAAATAATATATATATATATAAAAATTACCTCTTTAGCAGGAGTTTCTGAATGCTTAATCTGATTTATGTGAGTTGCATCAGACCAACCCATTGACCCTGCTAGAATTTTGATTATAAGTAGAAAAACACTCTGTGATCTTAGTGTAGGATAATCCTGAATGCAGAGATACCTTAGTGCCTACCTGCTACTGGCTTTAGTGGAATCTGGATGTGTTAATTTAAACACACCCTCTAGAGAATATTCCCCAATATATCAGATTTCCAGTTTTCATACAATAGCAATTGCAAATTTGCATCTCAGGGCTCAGTAAATGTGGGACACATTGAAATGGTTTCCAAACAATTTAAATAATCTACTACTTTGCCTGCTGGACTGTTATCAATATTTGAACTGGAATAAAATGAGAGATGATCAGGAATATCTAGTTTATGCAGTCTAATCTATTTACCAATCTTCTGTATTTGCCAAATCTAAATAAATAAACACTTCACTCTAATTTTTTTGTTTTGTTTTGTTTTGTTTTGTTTTTCCCTAACATACTCCCAAATAGTTGTGTATCTGTCTATTCAAACATAATTTATTTCAACAGATTTTAGACCATTGATTCGGAAAATGATGCCTTGGGTGGACAAACGATTAGCAGAAAAACATACAGAGGTCTTGGTCCTCAAATGATGAAGTTATGCACATGTTGATGCTTGGAAAGTATGTGTCCTTGCTGTGGGAAATGTGAAAGGTGCACAACATTGTCTCTCAGCAAGAATCAAAGTGTAACATTACTTATATAATTTGATTTACTTGTGTTTAGTTTTTTTTTTTGTTCAGTTGTGTTCATTTAATGATAAATATAATTCTGCTATGACAAATTTATTAATTTAATAACAATAGTATTACGTTATTTATTATTAAAAATATTCATACTTATGTATAATTTTTGCAGATACAATTTTTTACACTAATAAGATAGCTCATGGTCTAGAATATTCAGTTAAAATATGCAAATGGTATTTCTTCTGCTGTGGCATCATCCTCTAGCAATAAGTACATTGAGCAGATTGTTCAGATGATGTTGACATAGTTGTATCTGAAGTTAATTAATTACTGTCACACATTAATTAATTTAAGTGAATAAGAACTTAGTTTGAACTAAAAATTTTATCCTTGCATTAAAGAAAAAGTTAGGCCAAAATTTTTTTGGCAGTGTCAATACTTTGCTTTAAAAAAATCAAAAGACTTTTGAAAACAACTCATTCTTAAAAAGACTGTTTCAACAGCTTGCCATTTTCCAAGGGAAAGTGTTTTGTACGAGAGTCCTCCAGGCCCTCTAAACATTTCTCTAGTGTTAGGCCAGCACACATGGGAAGTGTTCATTTCCACTGGCTGCATGCAAAATTGGTTTCAGGACACAGATGTTTGCAGTAAAATAAAACTACTAATTTGTATTTGAGCATTAACATCTTTTCAGATCTTCCACTATGGAAAAGTATGCTTTCTCCGATTTTCCATCTTCCCTCTTCATAACAACACCAGTTTGCTTTTCATGCCAAAGTTGTAGGGTCATTAAGAACTCAAGTTAAACAAATTCTGAGCTTCTCAGAAATTTTATCAAAAAGCCAACTTTTCCATATAGCAGAATTCAGGATTATTCAGTAAATTATATTCTACTTTATAGTTAAAGAATAAATTGAAAGAAAGAGAAGTTGTATCGTAGCACAAGTATTTTTCATAATTCTTAACACTCCTGGGTATTTCACATTTTGCTCCATTAATAGCCGACATTGTCAATTACTTAAATAAAGACGCCAACTTTAGTAGTTTCTTATTCCTCAAGGAATAGGTTGCAGCTGGTTTATTTTTAAGTCTCGTGTGTGGTGCAGGCCCTTAAGACCATGATTTAATGCTTCTTTCCATTATTTCTTAATGCATTTGGACAGGGGGGTTTATGTCATTCCAGTTTGGCACTTGATGCTTCAAGGTATGTGTTTAGGGTAAATCTTTTGATGCACAGATGCCACTACAAATTTTGTCAGAGACTTAGTGAACTTGGGATGTCAGATTCTGGTGAGGCAAACTCCTAGGTGGGAGCAAGGTCATCTTCATTCTGCATAGGGAAGACATCACTGAAACACATAGTTCTGCTGGGTTGAGCAGGGAAGTGACATTACTACTTTAATTTGGCAAACAGGTCAAAAAAGATCCCAACAGTCTGGAAATGCTTTCCTCCATTTCCCTGTTTATCTAGATGTGAGAATGGCATCTTATCAAATGTTGAGCAACTGGCATAGAAAACTTTCAATTGAGAAAATTTCATTTTTTCACAATATTACCACATGTCCTTCCTGATCTCTAACAGTTAATTTTCCCTTTATAAAAGCTTATGAAGCTATGCTATTGCTTTGGAATTTCTTCTAGTTGGAGCTTTCTTCATTCTTTTTCAGGAACTTCTAACATAGAAATACAATATCACTGAGAACTTTTATTTCCAATACAGGGTGGAACATCTGAGGTTCCAAGTGAGGTCAGGAAAAACGCTTTTTACTACAGGTCTCTGATACTGAGTTGATAACTTCATATGCTACCACTTCTGGAGAAGTTCACTGACTGAGCCAGGATGTCCTGTTTTGTTGATATGTTGACCATTTTAAACTTGTTTCTGCAATGAATAACTCTGATCTTCACGATAATTTTCGGTACATGGAATTACCATTTGATTTTTTCATAAAACCAGCAGGTTTTAGAAGATGGCCCTCATAAGACCCTCATTTAGAAGATGGTACTCATAAGACCTTCTTGATCTGTAAAATGGTCTCATACAGACTTTACAACTCTCACAAAAGTGAATCCTTTCTGTGGGTTGCTTATTCTGAAAGTTACTGCAGCATTTATTTGCATTGATCCTGCCAGATCAAATCTCTTGAGGTCAGAGGGATAAACCTCTAGTTCTAGCAAAACCATCACGACTAGTCAAGCTCAGTTAAGTTCTTTCATCAGTGCAAGTGTGATTTGCCAGGCATTTCACTGCATCCTTCATCATTACCAAACACTGTGGATATTTCCAAGAGAGAAAGCAGAATGTTGGTTTATCTGGAAATCAGAACGGGATTTTGAGCATTTCAGGCAATAATGCAGATGAAAGTTGCATGCTGAGGAGCTGGATTGTTCTCCACTACTTTTAGAGCAAATTTATGCCAATTTTTGCATTTCACACTTCTATGTTAAATAAATAGGGAGGAGGTCACTGCTGTGCAAGATGTTCATACATTGGAATCAATGAGTGATCTGCAAAACTGATCCCATTATTTTGTTATTAACAGATGAAGATTGTTACATAGTGAATCAGTTTAGCAAAGATTGATTGTTGGATACAGATATCTTTCCCACCAAGCAGAATATGATAGGCAAGATCCACACCTACCTGTAAAGTATGTTTTCAAATGAGTCATCAAGATTGCTTTGGCAGACAATAGAAAGAGATAGGAACTTTTAACTTGCCATCTGCGACACCAGTCTTCAGAGGCAGCAACTCATGTCCTATCAAGACAAATATGAACCAGAGTCAAAAACCAGGAAAAAGAGAAATTATATATCTAGCTTTCAGGAAGCTCTGCAAAATCATTACACATAGTTACTTCCATCTCATATACAACTTGACAGTAAAAATGATGTCATGTAAACAAAATGATCCTTACCATATCTGCTTTATACAGACAATTGTAGAGAATTTTTACTTCTCCAAGTTATCCTAGGAATATTTCACCATGACATCAGGTGTACTGTCATAAGCTTCCTCTTCCAGGGTACACATCAAGACTTCAATACACATTAACGAAGTGGCAGTTCTGCTGAATATAGTGTAATGTATTTCTCTTATCATTGACAGAATCTCATCCTTTGGACATCCCATTAAAAGTTGGAAGCTTTACAGTTAGCTACATAAAAAGTCTATTTATTCTTGCACTGGAGACCAGAACAGATTCTACCTTGTGGGTATCCATGGGAAAATGACTCTGCAGTTATAAAGAATCACTGCTGAAAGTTGCAGCTGTAATTACTTCAGAATGGTATTGAGAACATAAGAAATAATCTCTTCTCCCTAGTAACAAGCAACAAGACAAAAAGAAATGGCTTCATGTTGCTCCAGTAGAGGTTTAGATGGATATTAGGAAATGCTTTCTCACAAGGGTTGTCAAGCATAAGAATAGGCTGTCTAGGGAAGTGGTGGAGTCACCATCAGTAGAGGTATTTGAAAGATGTATAAATATGGTGCTTAGGGACATGGTGGACTTAACAATGTTAGGTTAGCAGTTGGACTCAATGATCTGAAAGGTTCTTTCCAACCTAAATGAGTCTATGATTCTATAATCTTCACATTAAGCTATGGAGACAAATCATTAGAACAAATCAGAAAATTGTCTAGGAGATAAGCACTATAAGGCAAGCTTTTCTTCTTCTATATGTATTCCAGTGCTGTTGAAGGAGTCAATTTTCCCTTACTTATCAAGGACAAAAAGAAATTCCAGACAGCAATAGGCTAATTGTGAATAAAGTCCAAATATAAACCACTGGGAAAGCTGCAATCACAAAACAATCAGACATGATTTTACTATGATCCTGCAGTTAATGCTTCACTTATTTCATCACATCCTGACTAAAGATATTTCCACACATGTTTTGAGCAATGAGTAAAAAAAAATTCCACTGGGGCTCAGCAGGCAAGTGGCAATGTTCAGGGCTGGTGGGTGTTAATGCAGTGCTTCGTGGATGCCTCCAGCCAGTAGATGGATCCTCAGAGGCTTTGTCCTCCTTCCTGCTACTCTGGCCACTTCATCTATTCATTTGTGAACCTTCTTTCCTCTGTGCTCCCTGCTGTCTAACTGCTATTAACAGAAGCTTTTATATCACTTGAAAAAAACTTGCAGAGTTTCCAAATTACTGGAGTTTTGAATGAATTTTTATGCGATTGCAAAAGGTTGTTAAATCTCTGAGATTAAGATTGACATTGCCATTGTTACATTGTGGAACTTGAACATATCTTTGCTTTTACACACAGTAGTCTCTGTTGACTGCATTTACATATGAATTATAATCCCCAACCATAATTACATTCCGTGTAATCATCACAGATCTAAATTCCACTTAAATGGTTTCATCCAGCTTTCCCAAACATTGACTTTGATGAATGTTCATTATTTTCCACCTTGGTATTCTTGAATCATATACTATTGTAAATTAAAAAAAAAAAAAAATAAAATCTCAGAAACAATTATTTTATAAACTCGTTTCCCAGCTGAATTTCCAGCAAGAAAATTTATTTCCAAAACTCTTTCTCCAGGGCATTTATAAAAAATGAAGGAGCAATTTTATCTATATATACAATTGCTTCTTTCATACTACATGGATCTTTGCCTGGTACAAGCTGTACTAAACTCAAAGATTCTCTAGGAAATATCCTGAAGCTTCAATTTACTTTGAATTGGCTATGAAATGAGCACATTCTTTTACTCCTGTCCTCAGATTTAACTTGAATTGCTTAAACCTCATTATCTTTCATGCTCTAACGCTTCCAAATGAGGACTTTAATTTCAGCAGCATTCTCGTTATTTCAGAGGAACATCTCCCTTCAATGCCTGATTTTGTTTCATGCATTTTCCTGCTTTACAATATTTGAGTTTTTCCAAGATCATTATGGTGTGAGAACTAGACAATGTTTAAACATAAAGCCACAATATGTGCTTTTGTGCCATACAATGTTTACAGCCAAGGAGAAAATTTTATAAATTAAGATATTAATTAAAATAAATCAACAAAATGACAAGAAAAACACCTGAGTGCCACAAAAGGTTGTGAAAATGCAGAAAAAAAGAGTAGCACTCATAATGCTCGAATACTTACTCTATTGGTGATTGGTTTGGGGTTCTTAAATCTGTAAAAAAACGATATAAAACTATATGTGAATGTGAAAATAACTTCAAATTACACAGAGAATGCCTTCTGTCACATGTTTGCCCTCAAATGTAGTAAAGACTAAATTCAGATAGGCATCAGTTACCTTGACTTTACTTTTAGTGAAACAGATATAAAAGGCTAACTTCATGAATAAGAAGCACCATCAACATACACCAGTTAATTACCTCACAAAAGATGTCTGTAAACACTCAGTGGAGTTCCCATGTGTTTCAGCAACATAAATAAACAAATAAGAAATGGTGCTGTATCGAAACTTAAATGTCTGTAAGTACCCACACTTCCCAACACATGCAGAGAAAGGCAGGTAACTTTCAGGTTAATTTTTGTTTTTATGTTCTTATTAAAACAATCAAATGCACAAACAAAAGATAATGTTGTTGCTCTACAACACCTTCATAAAACTTGTTCTGTGACTGGAAAATATTTTAAAAAACAACACAACAGCAAACAGCCCCTGAACCCTCCCCAACACTTACAGCCAGCCAAATATGCATACATTTTCCAGTTTGTTATCCATGGACATTTGTTGTCATTGCATACATATGTCTAATAGAAAACAGACGGGTATATTGCTAAAGGTTTTCACATGTTAATAAACATGGTTTGGGCTGCCATTACATCACTTCCCAACAATATAAATATGCTTTATTTCAAGGACCAGAGCCTGGCACTCTACTTACACTAAATACTACCTAGTTTGCAAGCAAGCTCATTCATTTAAAACAGAAAAGCATAAATCAGAATTAGTAGTCAGAACCAGGAACTACATGACACCATCTTAAGACTGATGATGTTTAAAAGGTAAACTATTCTGCCACACAGTTTTGTCTAATAGATTTACTTCTGGGCAACATCTAAATGACACTTTTCATAATACTTGGAAATAATTTCTCAGTATTTGCAGGACATGTGTATTGAGAAATGATCATCTGACAAGATAGAAGGATTTGTAGCCTTGAAAGGCACATAAAACTAAGGTCACTGAGGTCTTGCCTGTGCATTACTACAGTGTCTATGGCTTATTGACCCAATTTAAATACAGAGAAAGGAACGTGGATTATAATAATTCCCCTAGAGTAGCTTTGACCCACCCATGAGGGAACAGCTAACGCAGGTTTGAGAGAAGGCCAGCTCACACCAAGCCACCAGAGCAGGCTCATACCCTGGCAGTCAGAATTATAATAGGAACCAGGTGAATATTTGTTTCCCCCAAGCAGTTCCATCCACTGAAATCAGCAATTTTGTGACCACTGAAACTCTTCACAAATTCATATCTAATTCAATAATAAGATCTGAATAAGGGTAAGTAAGCTTTTGTTGTTTGTTTCCAAGTGGTGTATCGAGACCACATACAGTTGTGTTCGTTTTTTAAGTATTTTCAGAAGAAAAAAAAAGCCAAATGGGCAATTTCATTTAAGCCAGAGAGAATGCTTTTTTAAGCTGGAACAGAAGTGTTGAGGGTCTCTGTTGTACAAAGTAATGGGAAAATTTCCATTCTGGATTAGTGGAAATTACATGTTGAATGTGTTTGGTTTTATACACCTAACAGAAAAATCAGTTGCTTGCACAACTGTATACTAAGAAGTCTAGAATTCCTGCTGTCAAATTCAAAGAACATTCTCTATACCTTTGAACTTTGCCCTTTGTTATATCACAGACAAGCCTCCACCACCCCCAAGACACCACTACAGAATCTGGTTGATTCTGCAGCTGATAACATTTGACCTATATATAAACATTGCAAATCCTTTATGCCCAAGATGTGACACCCAGTGGGGACTTCCGTTT
Source organism: Agapornis canus (assembly GCA_036873685.1). Lineage (NCBI taxonomy): Eukaryota > Metazoa > Chordata > Aves > Psittaciformes > Psittacidae > Agapornis > Agapornis canus. Next base: position 7,615 of record JBAFWW010032719.1, on the reverse strand, counting down.
CTGTCCATAGAATTAAAAATCTCTCAGAAGCTCAGACATTGTCTGAAAAAACCTTTGCTATGGCAAGGCAAGTGCTGATTTCATCTCAGAGTGCCTTCTCCTCTCCTACCAAATGGCCTGACCAAAAAGCATCAAGTATCCAGCATTTGGCTGTACTTTGAAAACTGCTCAGAGCTACAAAACCTATCACACTCTGTGACTTCTAATACCAGTCTATGTAACAGGTAATGGTGGCAGCAGCAAGCACTTTCGTGCTTATTCCCAGTGACAGATCCCATTGAAGACTATCGCCTCATTAATAGCTAACCACCTTAGTGACACTAAAATTCCCTTATACAAATATTTATTATGAGTTTAAAAAAACCCACAAACCTACACAACACACTGAATACCAGTTATATTGTCTGTGCAGTGATGAATGATGGCAATGGCCTTGCATTTCAACTGCTTTTGGAGCTTTTTTATGTTCTCTTGACTCTACCTTTTGTCTCCCACCTCTTGTTTAGATTTCAGCTATTTATACTTTTGTGTTCAAGTGTATTACATATTACAGTCTCCTGGGTATTCTGATAGCAGTAACAGTATCATCTTTACACATCAAATGCCTGTGTGAAGCGCCCCATTGTTCTAGGTGCAAGTCCTCTACAAAAATGGTCATCAACTCCCACTGTTTTATATTGTCCTTTCCATCCTGTCTCCTTTACTCACCTTTCAATGTCTTTGTGCCAGCACTACAAAATTTCAGCAGCAATATCACTCATGTATGTATCTTTATCTGGGACAGGTACTGAGAGTCAATATATGTATATTATGTAAATCCATGCCTTTTTCAAATAAGTGTTCATGCTGTCTGAACTGACTGAAATCCGAGTACTATGTCAACATTAAAGGATTTTTTCATAGGAACATAGTAATTTTTCAGTAGACAAGGAGAATAGCTAGGAACCACCACCATCACTACAACCTTGTCCTCCTCCTCCTCAAAAAAAGGAAGTTTTGAGACCCACCAGCTATCTCTAGGCAGATGTCAGCTTGCCAGTGTACAATTAATGAGACACAAAAGGGTGTTTGCTTTATTCTGTTGTGATTTCATACTCTAATAAAAGGTGTCTTCTGTAAAACATTTTCCTCAACTCTACCCTTAAACTGTCCCAGATTTAGCAACACAAATGTTCTGGCATATTTGATGGTGCCAAATCGCAGTTAGATGTGATAAGAATGTTTTGAAGTTAATTTGGAACTAAATAAATCACTCATCAATATTCTTCCAGATGAAGACAAAGAAGGAATATTTGAAGGGGCAAGAAAACACAATGCCCAGACAATATTTAATGATAAACAAGACATAATGAGTTCATATGTATAATGATCAGATATTTGTAATTACCACCGTGTGATTAATTTAAACAATAAATCAATTTTCATATCACCATCATGTAGTTTGGAGATAAATTTGCACTGAAATGATCCAGGAAGTGGTGCTTTTCATCTGTGATTAAACCATCAGAAGAACTAACATTAAACAAAAGCCTATGTTCCTCCAGGCAGAGCAAACCATTTTGACACACTCCTGTGGGCAGAACCAAGCAGCCCCACTGCAGTGTTTAGCTTAGTATTTAGCATGGTTTCACCAAAAACCCACATAACCTATGAAGACAACAAATGACATAAGCTTTCTGGATGATCTGCAACCAATTTCTTTCAGTTAGGTGCTTCTCTACTCTGACTTGACATGTGCAGAGAAAACTGTATGTCCCCAGAGTTAATTTAGTGAGACATATACCACTTCCACCTACAGTGTATGCAATCAGGAAAATTTGGGGATCTGTCTGATGCCTTGTCACAAGGACTACCTAACAAATTAAGGCATAGTAGCAGTGTTATCGGCATTGATTGAATTAAGTTAATTAAAAAGTCCGATCCTACCCTACTAGTTTTTATTTAAAATCTTCATCAATGACCTCTAAAAGTAAGAGATAACTAAGTTTCCAAGTTTGCATGTGATAAAGTTCTTCTCAGTATTCAAATTCTGTGCTGATAATGGGAAATTTCAGAAAACTTCGGAAAACTGAGAAAGAGGGCAGAAAGATAGCAGAGACATCTTGTACTTATAGACAAAATAATTCTTTGAGGGAAAATAATCTAAACATGCATACTCAGCACTGAACTTGCAGTTATTGAGAAGAGTATTGGTGCTGTCACTGTTAATTGCCCAAAATCATCTCATGTTTGAAAAGGAAAAAGCTCAGGGACAGCAGCCAGGAGGATAAGACTGAGGTTTATGTAACCACAAAAGCTGTGAATAAACTGGATATCTAGCTGTTGTTCACCAAGACCTGCCATACAAAAACTGAGGAACGGTCAGTTCCACAAGTAGGTAGAAAACAGGTAGAAGAAATTTCTTCTTTACTCAGTTGGCAGTTCAGGAGTTTTTTGCAGAGAAGGTGGAGTTATAGATTTGAATGTCAGTAAATTTAAAGACTTTAGGCAAAATCATGGATAATGCTTATCAATATGTATATTAAAAGCACAAGGCAGGAAGGTACATTTCTGATATCTAATAAAACAGTTCTGAGTGCTGAGGGAAATTGACAAGAATGGATGAGAAGAAGTGTTCAGGCCTTCGCTTTCACTCCATTGTGATTTCAATTTACCATTGCAGAGATTGAATAAGCAGCCTACAGGGATGCTGGGGAGGGACTCTTCATTAGGGACTGTAGTGACAGGACTATTGCCTCACTGCTGGCTGTCTTCCTCTGAAGCTTTTCATAGTGACCAATGTCAATCTTAGAGCAACAACAGTACATCTGATCCACTCTATGACTCCACATTCCCAGAGCCAAAAGCCACAAAACTATTATGAGACCTCCCCACTAACCTTTTAGTGATAATAACTTTTAAAAATGAAGTGAATAATCATTTTACTCCCACCTGTTTAATTTTAGTAACTTTTCCCCCCTTCTGATATGCCCATTGTTAGACTTTTGCAATAATCTATGATTTATGAAGCTGCATACCAGAACAATTGCAAAGGTAAAGAACAAGGCCATCAGAAGACTGAAAATTAATTTTCAAGTTGTTATTTCTATGGTATAAAGAGATTGATAGACTGAAGCTAAATGTTGATTTATCCCTGCAGAGAATCCAGTGATAATAAAAATGAGTGGATCAAATAATATTATTTTTACCATGGCAGACAAAAATTTATTACAAATCTGAACTCCATATGGGACTAAATCCAGCCCTAGAAATAATAGTAACATGCATGCCACTCAAATTACATTTTGATAAGGGTTCAGACTACAAATTGCCCAATACAGGGCAATACAGGAATGTAAAAACAAAGCCTGTAAACAGATTTATTTTGAATTCATTTAACACTACCAAGAAAATAAAACTGACTTACTGTCTACTATAAATCCTCCAACCTTCAGGCCACAAGGCAGTCATCAATACAAATTCTTGGCATTTAAAGCATGCATTTAAATCAGAATTGTATGTATACATGAAATGAGAGAGGTACACAGTGCTTGGAATTTTTTATCTATACTTACATCATTTTGCAGTTCCATGCTGTTTTGCTCATGGATTATAAGTTTGAGATACACCCACATAAGGAAACAGAAAGATCTAAATAGACATTCAGGTGATTAAATGGTGTGCACTCACAAATTTCTTTTAAATAAAAAACACCAATGATTTTTCTTGCTGGATATCTCTAAAATAATATTTTACTGACTTTGGATCACACAAGGCCCTGAACTGGGTTTTGCCAGTTTCCTTATTGATCAGGTTAAAATAATTTCATGAAGAAAAAGTATTTTAAAATAATGTTTCACTGGGTTTTATAAAAGGCCTACTAATAAGATTTTTCTCCTAATAACACTGCTAGGAGAGTATATTCATGTAAGAAAATGTGTAGTACCATGGACCTACATCAATAAAGTGCAATTTATTCTCTGCTTTAAAAAATGCATAATCTTAGAGCACATTTTTTCTAACTACTGATATATGAGCAGGTGCTTGAACACACTTTTGGACAATAAACCAAAGGAATGATTCTTACTTTCAGGGCTATCTGAGCTCTATGGCAATCATCTCTGGAATGAGTTTACATCTAGACATTGAAACCTAACAGCTGCAAATGCTAAAAGGAAGATGCAGATGCAGCTAGGTGACGATTACCCAAAGAAAAAGATTCAACTAAGTCTCACAGAAAGAAATGTTTCTTACCCTGCCTGGGAGAGAAACACTCAAGAAAATGATAACACAGTTGTTATTGTCTTATAGCAGATATATTTCTAAAAATAATTTATGTTAGAGAAATTACTAGGCAGTAATCTGAGCAATTATTCATTAGACAGTGTATAATACCATTGTTCATTGGTTTATATATTGAATTTTAGAGTGATTTGGTCTGGTTTGGTTTTTCCTAAACACTGTGGAAAAATCTAACTTAAAAAGTACCAAAATTTGGCCATACATATGCAGATCATATGATCCAGAAACTTTCTGGAATAAGGGAAGCATATGTCCTATGAATGAAACAAAGGCTGAAAGGCTTTTTGGAGATAGTTTTCCACATAAAGATGCAGCAGCTTTTAGCTGTGAGAGAAGCATCTAGAAGATGAATCCCTAAACTGACTTGTAAAGCTCTCTAAGCTTTGATGCAATACATCTTCCATACTCAGTATTTTGAAATTTTTGTTTCAGTGCCTAGCTCTGAAGTCTGTAAACTAAACATTGCTCTATATGCTAGGAAACACAAAGTGGAAAAGCACTAAGAATAATTGGATAAGTATGGAATATTCTGAATGTGGAAAAGAGACAATATGTATATAATTGTTTCAATGTACCATGTAATTAGAGTACACTAAGTATCTGTAATTGCTTGTCAGTGCGAAACAGAAACATTTTTTATAATGTTGTACACCTTTCCAAGTAAGGAACGTATTTCACCAAGAACAACTTTTCTAAAAGGCAGATTTTAAGGATTTTAGAAAAAAAGAAAGTATGTCTCCATTTTAGTCAGCCATTTTCCATATTTTTTTTCCAAAATTAGTTAGATCTAAGTTAAGAACAAATAAACTTTTTAGTTTCACAATAAAATAGGTGTTCACTTCAGATGTAATAATGAAGTGTTTAATTTCAGGTGAGTAAAAGAAATGTTCCTTATTTTTCTAATTACCTCAAAAAAATGGCTTAGAGAAGTTGAACTGACTTCTCGCTAAGAACCAGTAGATATCTATTTCTACTTGTAGAATCTAAGTAAAACTTCTCCTTGCATTTCAAAAAAAAAAAAAAAAAAAAAAAACCAAAACCAAAACCAAGAAAACCCCAAAACTGAAAAGAAACAACAAAACAAAAGCAAAAGTTCCTCAGTCAGAAACAAAGCATTATGAAACTGAACCATATCAGACAGAGCATTGAATCTAGATCCCCATAGCTGAAAGCAAGGACAGAATTTCCTCATAGGTCAATGAGCACAGAAAATTTGTCAGGTGAAAAGTACCAGTTTTCTTGCTAACATCATGGGCTGGAAGGACTGAAAATTCCTTTAATTGTGAAATGGAGAAACCCAATATTAGTCTTAAGTAGGCAAACTCTAAGTGAAAGAGAAACAGATCTGAGGCAACATGAGATGAGGTGAAAAAGAAGAAAACTTAAGAGGGTCATTATAAACCAAAGAGACATAAAGGCTGGGTTTTGGTAATTTGTTCTTTTATAATTTGAGTCAAGGCATGGTTTCATATGGATCCTGGGAACCACAAGGTATCACTTCTAAAATGAAATGTTACAAGGTGAGATAAACAAGCATCCAAGAAACTTGGAGGAGAAAAGGAGGAGACAACACCGGTGCTTTTGCAGACAAAGTTCAAGAACAGCTCAATGTGACCTAATAATACTGAAACACAGAGAACTGAGTACCTAGTTGGTAAAGTTTTACCAATATACAGACACTAGACCTAATAATAAAGTGTCTCTTTATAATGTCTTATTTTTAACAGCAACCATTTCCAATATACATAGCATACTCATAATGGTATCCTTAAGACCTTGTCCTGATGTGCAAGCTTAATTCCAGAACCAAGATGTGGAATGGGCAGATGTAATAGGGCATCAGCCTGAGGTTTTAGCTTGAAAGGAAATACATGATATGGAGAGTCTACTCTGCCAGACTTTACAAAGGGTATGTTCTTAATTCAGGACTGAAGTATTATCCAATTCTAATAGATAAAGTAATTATAATTTTCTTGCTCACATATTTTCCCTATCATCAATTTTATCTTACATGAGAAAGAATGAAAATCTTTGGAGAAAATGTATGAGCCTGAGAATATCGGGACTGTTTATTTACATTACTGGGTTGGAAGTTACTAGAATATATTTTACCATTTTTTTTATTGCATCAAGATGGGGCAGTGTCAAATGGCTTGTGAGCAGCAAGCTTTTTTTACTGAAAAGGCCTTTTTGCCAACTCTTCATGGTATATCAGGCTTTATTTTTTCTATTTTTCAACAAATGATTTAATATAAGGAGACAAAAACAGGGAAAAAATATGATATGGGCTTATAAGAGGTAAAATACGTAACACTAGACTGATGTCTTTCTTTTGATGAAACAGCTAATTGTCTAAACAAAGGCAACAATATAGACCTCATTTATCTGAACTACTAGCATCTGGTATTAGTTAATATGGAAGTCATTAGTTAAGCTGGAGATTAATATGTTGTCTGATGAAAAATGGACTAATGAAGAGAACATGAAAAGAATAGCGTTGAATCCAGCTAGAGGAGTTTACCAGGAAAGGTCTCCTGGGACTGGTATGAGGGTTGATCCTGAAACATCTGCATTAATGTTGGTGCCTCAAAGACAGTAGCAATGACCTTATGATTTACAAATTACACAAAATCATAAAGCATCGCCAATCCAGAGCAGGCATGTGATAACATGAGCTGGAAGAGTAATAAAAATGGGATGAAAAAAACATTGTACATGGGTGAGGTTAATGCAAGCAGAACAGTTTATATGTAAACTAGGTGATTATAAGCTGAAAGTGACAAAAATCTTCCTAAATTTCTTACAGAATTACTGGAAATATTTGTCTGTAAAAAGATGGGATTTTGTAAGTCTCTTCTAGTTTTGTGTTCTTGCATTTCTAATTAACAGTATCTTAAATTCTGGTCTTTTTCCTCTGTTCAGACTTATTGGTGAGGGTATTTCCTAAAAATGATAGAGATCAGAGATCACACTGAACAGGTCTTTAGTGAACAGCATAGTGTGAGTTGTGTATGTGTGTGTGTGTGTACACATAAGTATATATAGATATATCCATAATTTACAGTATAGGCACCATAAAATGAAGGATTTCTAAATAGGTACTAATGTAAACCTGGCAAACTAGATGGTACTAAGAATGTGTCTCATTCTTTCAATATGGTATTTCTGAATAAAAACCCATTACTTATAGCATACATTATATTTTTATTGTTCATACAGACATATTGTTTAATCTTTTAAATGCTGTTTGGACAACTGTCGTAGTTTAAACCCAGCTAGGCAGCACGCCCACTCACCCAGCCCCCCCCTCTCCTTACCCCCTCCCCCCTTTACC